>JAODGE020002458.1:0-11687 GCA_027574965.2 Ecitophya simulans
GTGCCGGGGAGCGCAAAAATTCCCAACTCGTCGTCGAAGGCGCGCATGCGATGCGCCGGAAAAGTTTCATATTCAGTTATATTTAGTCACGAACCGCGCTCGAATGACACACCAAGCGCGTTCGGGCTTCTCGACGAAGCTGGATGGGGATTTGTTACGATTTTTCGTCACCTTCATGTTTGTTCTCGCTCATGGGCGCACTGCGCATGCGTCTTTCGGACGCTTCTGGATTGAGATGCTCGCGTGCACGGCCGATCATTCGATATCTCCTTTCTTGGCGGATTTCACACACACGAATCGGCAGTCTCGTGCGAACGTAAACAGCGTGTAAAGTAAACACTCGCAAGGCACGTCAAAATGTTATGTTTAAGTCTATCGCATTGGCGTAGGCATGTGCTGAAGTTAAGCTAGGAGCAAAGTTGTTATAAAATACCCCCTTCTCATTTGGTAAACATAAACGGAATGGGGTGACAGTTCTGTTCAGCGTCGGCAGCATTAATAGACTGGGCACTCTTGTAATCGCGTGGAATTGTAAGTTAAGGGCGTTACCCTACACCCCTTGCAGCATCCTCAACGCTTGGCGTCGTGGGGTTGTTTTGCGCGCGTCTGTCGCCATGGTTACAATCCTCCCATTTGCACGGACTCTTTCTTTGCGATTGCAGTCACTCTGCGCATCAGTCTCGTCGATTAACAAGTTATACACCACGTTCTGATTATAATTATATATTTTTTCGCGAATAATTCTTTAAACGTGTTATTACGCAAAGATTGGCAGACCGATTGGGTGATTAATGTGATGGGTCAGGTTTGCAGCCGTCAACATTCTCGAGGCGATTGGCTATATACAGAGGGATGGGAGAAGCAGTTGCAGTTGAAATCACTTTGTAACGTTTTGTAACATGCGTTTGTGTATAAATGGGCAATTACGACGTGCCATTAATGACAACGTTGAAATTGTTTATTCGCGCTCACGACGTTCTCGAGTTATTCGCGCCGTTTCGGCACTAATTATCCTGCTTCGCGACGCCTTCGCCTACGAACTCCGACACTTTGGGCGCCGACGCTCAGTTCGTCGTACCTTTCTACGCGGAAATAATTTAATCCCGTTTGGTTGTTGCGCGAAATGCTTGTTGCCGACCACGCGAGTGTCAATAAAAAATGATGCCTCGTTTGCGCCGCATTCAACTGCGCGCGCTTAATTAAGATTTGCATATGCCCAATTAGAGGCGCTCGCGGTCGTGTTTGTTGATGTGCGGTAAATACGCTAGAAAGTTTATGAGCGCTCAACAATTACCTTTTCAATAACCGTTCAACAAACAGCAGTTTATCGTCGAATTAAAAACGAAGGAACTGCGGCGACAGGACGAGGTTTTTGCACTGAAATTCAACGGGAAGTTGATTTCTAAAGAAACATTTCAATCGTTCACGTCAACGAATTCTTCGCCGGCTCAATAGATGCCAACTGTTGTCGATGTTGAACGACCTCTTTCACTAGAAAAAATTAAGAATTGAAGTTTCATTCGGACGAAATTGCACTCTTTATATCGGCGATTTTAATTACTATTGCATTGCAATCATTTCGAAAGGATGGTTTAATTTCATACGTTCATCTAGCGAATGCTGAATTTGCCTTAATTGTAAATACATTTAATTAAACGCGAGAATTATGTATGTTTATTCGCGCTGTTTTTCACTTTGACGTGAGAAGACTGGGATTGATTAATTTACATGCGCACGGAAAATAATCGTAAACGTGTTTACATTGCCGATTGCTTTGATTGTCACGCTAGATACAACACGTTAAACGCTCGTGAAGCTTCCTGTTTATCGTCCGGATTGCGCCGGCGCGCACTTTGCGGCCGCTGCGCGCTTTTGTTTGTTCGCTAGCCGGTTTCCGATTTGCGTTTTCTTTCCCATTGATTTTCAGGCGATCGAAGCGCGCGCCGGAAATTAATTATTGCCGATTCGGGCTGGTCTTTGTTGCATCGAATCGATTAGGTCGATCGCGCTGATTTAAAAATGCCTCATCATGCCCGCCATCTGTCGAATGTTAAACTCAACATTAATTCAGCGTTCTCTCCCAATTCTAAGCGAATCTTTGTCGCGACTTTCGAATGTTTTTTTCACGTCAAATCCGCGATACACACGGTTGCAAGATGTAGTTGTTAAATATGAAACGAGATAATAATAATATTTAAAAAAAAGAACGTTTCGGTTTCTGAAAAGTATGTGAAGGTCGCGCGAATGGCCGCCTTCGAGTCGAAATCGATTCGGCGCGCGAGCAGCGCGCGTGCGCGAACTCATTCGCTTCTCCGGCCGTACTCGGGCGTCGGAGTCGAGGGGCCCAGAGCTTTAGAGCACATTAGAAGCGGACGCACTCGGGCATGTGGACGCGATGTCAATTGAGCGCTCTCGCGTCTCGGCGACGGGTGCGCGAAGAAAGGCCGGACGCGCGCTCGCCTCGATCGACGTTACGGTCGGTGTTAAGTAACGCGGCATTCTAATTCGTCAATCGAGCGCCGTCGCGTCGAGAAAGCGAACACCGGCCGGCGTCGTCGTCGGCGCGGAGTTGGCAGGCCGCTAGAGGCTTTTTACAGGCCTACTGACCTCCCGAATAACGGGTACGGTCGGTTTCGTCGGCGGCGCCGTCCAGGACTTGCGCGACGCGCGGGCAAATTACGAATATTTACTCGGATGTTTTGAGCGTGCATCCTCGGACCCCGCCCATCGTTGAGCACGCGAAGGTGCACTGCAAATGCAACGTGCGCGCGATTTTCGTCGTCCCGCACGTTCGTCGCGTTCACTTGACTCAATGATTCGACGTCTTTTTATTCGCAATGCTGCTTCTTCACGATTTCTTCTCTAGCCACCGCTTCGCGCCGTGTTTGCGCAGTCTTCATTAGTTAATGAATGGGCTGTAAACTGCACAGCGGGTAGATAGCATCTGCCGCCTTGCTTTGATTGCGCACGAATAGTTTGCGCATTATACTTTGCGCTTTTTTCCTTCTTCTTCTAATGATGCGTTTTCGCGTATGTTTTATAACGTTTTGCTTGACATTCGACTTTTCTTCGTTTGCGAATCCGCTGCGGGCGTTCCTCTCTCCAAAATGATGCAACATGTTGTGACAATGAGACGAAACAATTGAACGAAATCCTCTCTTATTGTGTGAGAATATCGAGTTCAGCGCGAATATACCGGCTGGTACATTTCTTAACTGGATGTAGTATCCAGCATTGTTGGGCGACCACCAGATGTTCTGGAACGTCGCTCTTGCGGAGATGCATTTAGTGTCATTTAATAAGTAATTGACCTGATTTTCACATCGCTGGCTGCGCCGTGCACAATGCACAATGAGCGCAACAAGCGTAAATACCAGGCTATATTCTAGTCGTACGTGAAATTAACTTTTTGTTCATCAAACGGAGAGGTTGTGCTGGTTTTGTTCCAGTTTAAAAGAATCTTAAATTTCGTCTTTACCTTCCGGGTAAAACTACAGAGATGACGAAATCTTCTGGCGAAGGTTTGGAGACGATTTACACGAAAATAATTAACTCCTTTGTCCTTCTTGGAGGATAAAGGCTAATGAGTTACATTCGGATGGAGGTTATTTTAAGATGCATTGAAAAAATTGATTATGGCTAATAATTATAAGTATAACGCATAACCTTTAGCGATAATAATAATGTGGGTATGAACACCATGCTATCGAATATTTGATTACTTCTATAAATAGCTGACCGAAACAATCAAAACGTGAAGGAAACACAAAATAATTTATTTTGAGCGTTCTTAACACTGATGTGATACGTATAACAGACTTGAAATGTCTAAAATTAAATAACCTACATGTTGGAATGATATAAATAATTCAACTAACGTAAGTATAATTATATTTTATGTAATCCCGGTAACAACTGCACAACTTGCAGCGTTTGCGTCCTCTTCTTTCCTTACTTTTCATTACAGGCCGATGGCGCTACATAAAATTCGTAGTTCTTCATTCTGCTAATTGTTGTGCCCAGGGCTCGGTTAAGCATGTTGATGTTGCGCGCGTGTATATTGTGTACATTATGTGTAATTATGAATGGCAATGGCTCTAAACTTTGCGCAGGTGCGAACGTTTGAAGCGAATAACCTAGATTTGCTTGGGCGTTAAAATAAATGCCGATTGTTGGACAAACTCCATAGAAGCTGAAACATTGAACACATAGCATTAGCATTAGCATTATAGAATTATGTTGTTATAGAATTAACGCCAACACCGGTATATTGTCTGCATTATTGCATAAAAAAAGCCGATAAATGTAAATCTGACTTACAATGAAACGAAAGATTTATGTTCATCTCTGAAAACAATTAACAAATAAAGTTTTCATTGAGAATAAAATTTTAATTTTTTTTTGAGATTTTTCAATTGCGTTCAATTTTTTTCAAATTCTGTCCGAACTATGTTGTTTTTATTCGACACCAGATAGTTTTAGGTTAATAGATGTTGATGGTAATTCGGATTGAGGCCGATTCGAAGAGAAATCTCGCTCGCCGTGTGTAAAGCGTCACACTCGCGGTGTTTGTTGGGTTCTCGAATTAGGAACTTTAAATCGGCGGCCAGCGTGCTTCAAATTTGATCGCATCGATTCAACAGCTGTCAATAATAAACAAGACGCGGAACGCTGCAAACGCGGTAAAGAGAGCGAAGACAGCTACGCCCACGGATGTAGAGAAGCGATCTATCCGAAAGGTAGTTGCACTTGATCGTTTTATCTTCTGTCATCTTAGCCGTCTATAAACGGAATCGCCTTTGACAGATGACTTGGCGAGTAGGCGGATGCCATATTGGTCGTTTAGGCGCGCCGCGTGATATTGGCCAACGTGATATTAGCAGTAATGAAGTCATTTGTTGGTTCGTCGTTAGGGCGATGCGCGGCAGATGTGGCGGAATTAATAAACTTTGGCGTCATACGGCTAGTTGGTCGTTGGGGAGTCCGGCTTCAACGCGGGATGAGAGCGAGTTCAGCGTTCCGTGCGCCGATCGATGGCGATTGTAATGCGCCAAACGATGCGAAAGCTAATTCGCAAGTGCAGCTTTTATGCAATGGCGGAGAAACGCCATTTGGATCACGTAAAAGGCTTTGATTTTCCGTGCGGAAACCTTGGCGTTTGCGAGACGATGCGTATTTTTAATCGAGGAACCGTACGTGTCTACAGTTTTAATTAAAGGATTTAAATATATATCTATATATACCGAGAGAGTGTTGTAATTATATTATTGGATGTTTAGTCATTTCATTTGCACTAGTATAGCATTCTGTGTTAACTTTGTGCTTAAAAGAAAAGTGAAATTTTCAGCTCTAATAACGCCGGATCGAAACGTGTAGCAAAAAGCGTTGTTGCGATAAACGCTCAAGCCTTGCGGAACCGATGAATGATTTTTATGCCAAAACCACGGATTTGCATGGTTCGTATTCCACTCGCCGAAGAACGTTGGTATAACGAATGCGCAATGCATTTTGTCATTATGTTAAACGAAAAGTAAGCTTGGGCTTAAATACTGTAAAGTATCTTGTGTTTTTTCTTAAACTTTTTTTTAATAATCTCTATGTGGAGTTAGAGGACCGTGCGCACGCTCGTTGCCATTATGACTATTAAACTATCTATTCAGGAAGACCCGTAAACATTACTCGAAGCTCTCCACGCATTAAAAATGCTTTCACCTAATTCAAGTCCGCAAATATAGACGAAAGGCACGCTTCCTGTTCGGTTTCCTCCTCGCACGGCGTGCAACAACGAACATTCATCCCATCCACCAGTCAATTAGCCATGCGGCACGTTCGCGTGCACGCGGTAAACTTTTGTGCAATCGATGCATTCGATAAATCTTCAACTCTACGTCGTACGCGTTCGAAACGTTCTCGTTTGTCATGTGTTTGCCATCAATTGCAACACGCATCATTCGATTTCTGCATGTTCTCGGAATCGCAATCGTAATGCATAATTTAACGCAGTCATGAAACGTGCATATCCCCTATCAACAGCGACTTTTGGCCAATCGCCTGGTTCGTAATATTGTGTAAACAATCGTTGTCTTGTTTCAGGTGAGTGACCACGACAACCTTTCGCGTCGCTTGCCAAGTCTTCCATAAATCTTCGAAATGGTATAAAAATATTTATAGTTCAAGCGGTGTCCGACAGGAGCCCGAAATAAGTAAGGCGCATTCGTTTTGGTTTTTAAGACGACGCGGTGCATGCTTTAATTGTTTCGTCGGCGGCGTGAGTCACTGGGGCGGCGGAACTTACGCGTTGTTCAATTTCCTCTCTCATTGAAATAATTTTTCGAGCCGATCGTTTCTTGTCGTACGAGTTGCGCGTGCAATCGCGAGCGGCATTTCGCTTTTTGGAGTGCATCGCGTTGGGTAACTTCGTGGCCGTCGGTGCAGATGATCATCGCGAGGTGCATTCGTCCGGCGTGGTCGTAATTAGCCCCAAGGTGATCATCGCGGCGCGTTTCGAGCTGCTTTGTCTTGAACGTCGAGAAACACGACGTGAAATTGTAAATGAGCCGCCACTCAATAAAATATTACGTTTCGCGTGTCATACGGCGACTGATATTTACGTCCATTTACATAATACTACCGTCGGGCTTGTTGCGTGTGGCATTTAATTAAGATATCCGAATGGCCGCACTGCAAAAATTCACGACACGTTACATCACGTGGGCGCAGAAATTGAGCTGCTAATTGTCGAATTGATGCGACATTTTTATTGTGCCGCAAACGATGTTTAGGCGTTCGCCGCACTCGCTGTGCGCTTACGATTCGTCATAGACGCAGTTGTAAAATTTAGAAATTTAACGACCTGTGAAAAAGTTTGCATTTTTTTATATCTCCGATAACTCGCTCGTATTTCCTGGGATTGCGAAATGTGCATGAAACAATTGTTCTCGAAACTGTGACTGTTTTGGGTCCGTTTCCTCAATGACACTTTACGGCACGTGCGCACACCTCAATGCTTTTTTTTCAACAATTTTATTATTTCAGTATTTCGTCATTTCGTTTTTACGATTCGTGGTAAGCGCATAAAAGGTACATTCTAATACGGGCGTCATGCCTTTGTGAGCGCACGTACTCAACGCATTATCATTGCTTTTGTCTCGGAAGAACGAAAATTATTAATGAACAGCTCTTTTTCAACGAGGCGTCTGGGTTGATTATGGTGGGATAGCAAGAGGAAACGAGGTATTAGCGATTAGCGTTAAATTATTTCTGCAAGTTCTTCAAATTTTGATATCTCGTGCAATTGCGTAGTAGTTTTGTTATTCCATAGTAGTAGTTTTGAAATTCCATATTTCTTTGTCGATGTCATAATATCCTAATATCCTTATCTGGCCATAACACGCACTATAATGGGTGCGAAAGAGCGCGCGAGATACTCGCTTATGTCCGCGAGAAAGAGACGGCATAAGAAGAATTTGAGCTCGACCGGTGAGATCGACTCGTTTTCAAATTGTACATTTCGCTCGCTTTTCATCTCAACACTTTCTCTTGCGCTCTGTCGCACTCAACACCTTAATATTAAAATTGTCTCTTTTTAACAACAAAACAATTACGCAATTGCACGAGATACTTGTAGAGTCCAATAAACATGGTTTCAGGAACCTGCAGGAAAAATTTCACGCTAATCGATTGTTCGCGTACCTCGTCGTCTTCTTGCTGGTTTCGCCACAAGTTTTACGCGTCTACAACGCCTTGCGCATTTTGGCGTCTCTCGTAACGCGGAGAAGTTCCTAGATTGTGCAAGATGTCGTCTGGCGGCGGCGCGCGGTAATTGCGATTGTACTAGTCTGACGTCGACGTTTGCGAATCGTGTTTGAAAAACAATGCCGGTGAAAGTGTCAATGTTCGCAAGCCACGCGCGAACATAATGCATAGGAACGTTTTTGCTGCAAAAACAAAAACGTAACGTAAGACATCAATCTGTCTGGCATTACTTCGATCACTCGTGCGGGTTTTATTGGTTAAAGAGCACATGAATTATTCGATCCAGTTAGACAATTATTGACAGACTTCGCACGGTTGGGCCCATTGCGCAACGCACTGTTGTGCTTCTGCGGGCTGCTCTCGTTTCGAGGAAGTCGCGATGCTTGTTACGCTTAAACAAATGCGAATAAAATCGCACTCGGTGGTGCATGACGTAGCATGCAACTGGTGCGTAATTCAGTTAATCTTCGACGGCGCTCGACTTCTGGCAAATTCTACGACCTGGCAAGACACCTGACGGGCACTCGTCAAATTCAGGTGTGTAATTCGATTTTGACTGGTTTTGGTCACTGCCGATTAGTTTGGGTACTGTAATGGCAATACTACAACGAAATGATGATTAGTAGATAATTACGCGGTTTTTACAATCTTGCGACAGGTCGCGTCATCTGAGAAATTTTTGAATTCTTTTCTCCGGTACTTTCGCGTTCGGTTCGACGTGTCCGTTTTACGATCATCAAGCTCGTCATTTGCACAATGCGTTCGGCAGTTTTAAGCTAATCCGACTCACGTCTCGTTGCGCAGTTAATTACCTCGTCAAGAATAATTTAGCGCTACGTGAACATTTCGGAGTCGGTCGATACGAGGATCGATTGTTGTTCGGATGTTTCCGCTATGGATCTTTGCCATCGCGCCGCGTTCTTCCGCGCCGAGTCGTCGGCGAGTGAAACGTTAAACTATCACTGCGTGATCTCGTCTCCCTCTACCGACGTCGTTGTGGTTTGTTTGGTCTGGTTGGAAGTGAGATAAGTGTCGGTGTCGGATGGTGCGCGCTCGGCGCGCTCTTTGACCTCCCGGTCGGCGCGGCAATTACCGTCGAGTTTGAACTTGGCGTGGCCGGCGCCCCAAGGAGCAGAAAATCGCGGAGAAAACGTAAACGCCGCGCGTCCCTGGCGAGCGACGCGCGGCGGCCGGACGAATTATCGAAACTCGTTTCGCATTTGCACACAATGACGACTTGAACTTCAAAGCACAATGATGCTAAACGGCTGCGCGCTCTCTCTCTCTCTGTCTCTATCTGTCGCTCCGTCGAGGATTGCGCGCCGATGGCCTTCCAGCGCTTCGGGCATTTCATTCGCGCGTAAACATTAGGATCTATATTTGTCCTGGTTGTTAGACTCCGAGCTACCAGGAGGCCGACTGGATAGATTCTACTTGTCGGATGACAGATACAGCTCAAACGTTGGGTTGACGTTGACTAATAAGTCATGAGCATTCAAAAACGTTTTTCTTTATCTGTTTATTTGTTAATATTTGCAAATCTTCAACAATAGGGAACCCCCCAGGAAATCATTAACAACAACGGAGAATACAAAAATTCTTTAAATTGTTTAAAAGATTATTTTTTGTATGAATGAAAAACGTGGGCGATATTACAGCAATTTGCTCAATTGGATTTTCTCATCTTTATTGATTCTCCTGACATATTGCTCGACTTACTAGTTACTAATTTGGTCAATTTGGTGCCAATAATAAATAATTTATCGAATATTTTAATATTAAAACGACCTTAAACTACATTTGAAACCGTCCAAGTCACACGAGCATTAACATTAACAAGGATATTGCTAATTAGTATCTTTATGCAGTTATGCAACATTTTTGCCAACACCATCCAGCTTATGGAGTATGGACCTTGGCAATTTTAAATAATTAACCTTTTTGGTAAGTCTTTATTAAAGTGTCCAATTAATTAATAACGTAATAATAATCTGTTGCGACATTGTGAATTGCAACCTTCTGTGTCACTCGAGTGTTTTGAACCGAAATTCGATTTTATCAATGCTGGTGCCCCGCGCACATCCGCGTCGTCGCCAAAAAATCGCCCGTAATGAGCGAAGCATACTTATTAATAGAACATTTGAGTCGCTTAATTAACGCCGGCACGCCCATTGCGCGCTCGCGCTTAAGTCGTTTGCGTTGCGCGGCCAGACTGCTAAACGCCCTTTTTGTTTGGCGAGCGTTTTCCGCACCGACCGCTAACGAGCGATGGCGGTTCGAGCACCTGGAGTGGATGCGCAGACGAGGATTACGAAGATGGCATTTTTGTTCGTAACTCTTTACGATCATGTGCGAGCGCGCTGCGGCCGCTCTTCGGTCGGTCGTCGTCTGTTTTTGATCGCGGCGAAGGTCGCAGATGCGGTATTTACATGACGAGCGTTTAATGCGTTGATTGCACCAAAGTCGGGCGAATTACGTCGCGCGACGGCCGGCCGCGCTCAAGGATAACGTGCGCCGCGACCGGTAATTAATATGCGTTCGCATGCGTCTGCCTCGGCCGTAGGAAAGCGAGCGAATGTCGAATAACTTGTTGTCGGTGGCTGAAAGTTGCCGATTGCACTTTTCGGGCGGAAAACGGGCAAAGGCGTCGTCACTCGAATACGCTTCGCTCGGGTGCGCGAAATCTCAGGATGTCGAGAAGTTAAAGTGCTTCCACGGAGAGCAAGTTTTCTGCAAAAGGGCATGGAGTGCAGCTTGAATATTTACTCGTATGCGCTACAACTCGTTAGCGTCTTCGGATAAAAAAGGTTTTTGTGTTTCTCTTCTTCTTCTTTTTTTGTTCTTCTTTCATATTCGTTGAAACGGGCGCAAACTGTTTTGGCTTCTTGGCGCCGCGCGCAGCTAGAACATCATGAGAACGCCGAAGAACAAATGGAGGCAGCGAAAAGTGGCTGGAAACGCGAGGAAACGCCGTCTTTTATTTATCGTAGGACATGCGCGATGAAAACGAAACGTCGTTTACACCGAAAAGGCGGGATGGAATTGATTCGGTTCGGCCAGATATTAAATTATAATCAGGGCGGCGAAAAGAAATATAAATCAAAAGATTGCAAATGAATTCACGGCAAGGTGCGAAAACGTCTCGACTCCGAGTATCTGGCAAGCGCGTCGCGAGTTTCGAATTTCTAATTACTCTACTTAGTAGTTACAATCTGCTTAAGTGGCCGGCAATCAATTAAACGCACGCGAATGCGGCGCGAACGTGCGCGCGATGTGTCTAAAAAATGACGAGTTTCGAGCTTGACAAATGCACCGGTTTCTCGTCGTTTCGTGCGTCCTGCGCGATGACGATGAAAGCCGCTAAGCAGTTCGCTGGTAATAAACGCGCTTCGGAGGATTTTCTAGGCGAAAATCGCCGCCGTATTTTCAACTGCGTCGATCGAGCGATTTTGCCGCGCTTTACGTCGGCGCGGAATTTCGCGCGCTCTACGTGCAAACATTTGTTCGAACAAATTTGCAACGCACGAGTGATAAGATAACATTTGCGTAGGTAATACCACTGAACTCGCAACAAACAACGCTAACGCTTCTAGCGTCGTGTTTTACAACTTCGGCTAACATCTACCTTGCAAAATGTCGCTTCCAAATCGAGCGTCGCAATCGTCGCGAAACGTTCCGTCTTGTCCACGCATTCTTTTCGTTCTCCGCGCCGTTCCGTTCGTTTGCAATTGTTGGCAATTAAACGTAGGCGACGAAGCGGCGTCTCTTCGACTGCGAGACGAACGCCGCGACGAGGAAATGACACACATCTGTCAGGCGCGTTCATGCGCATGCGCATAAAATGTTGATTGTTCCGCTCGCCGAACGCGCCGACGATGACGAAACGCTAGAAGAGACGTGAAATGTCGCAGATAAAAGCGAAGTAACATCTC
>JAODGE020002466.1:0-12930 GCA_027574965.2 Ecitophya simulans
AGCATTGCATAAAGTGTTTGTTTCGTGTAATTTAACAGTTTCATTACTAGCAACTACAATGTCCAATCCTTAGTATCAGATCTTTTTAAATGGAGTTTGGATTATATAGTCTTTAGTAATAAATTACATTATACAATTATTTACAAACCAACATGAGTTTTTGGTGCTTTGAGACCTTTTATGCTAATTTTTAATGAATAGAATATTAGTTTAGATTGAATATGTAAAATTTCAGTCAGAACACTGTAAATATATTTAATTGTGGGCAGAAAGCAATCGATTTTGTTTGTTTCTTATGCATTGCAACTTGATAAAAAAAATTATATCCAATGATATAAATATATTCAAGAATAAAATAATTTTTTTTTGTTTTTAAAATTACTGATAACTACGTATTTTCAAATGTTTTTGCCAAAAACATCAAACTGATAGTTACTGTATTAAAGTATGTTTAGAAACTTTCCAAAATGAGAAATAACTTGACAGAGTACGCGGTATTGTACAATTTGAAAAATTCACCGATCTACAATATTATTAAAACGATGAGCACACGGGAATATCCCTTTTATACTGGTTTTAACAAAGCTTTATCGCCGGCATTTATCAAGTATGGCCACAATAAGTTTTAAAATATTGTTGAAGCTTATCCCACTTCTCAATACGCCCACAACGATTTTTTGTTTGTCGTCACTGCCAAACCGATAGCCAACAATATAATTCTTGTAATATATAACATAAGTTTGTAATAATATGTAAAGTCATTGTAACAAATTTAAAAACTTTTAAAACTTTACTCCAATGTTTTATTTAAGACGATTTTACATCTTCGCCGTTTATTTCTTTAAGCCCGTATGGTTCTTAAGCGCGCTGTACGTCAGTTCGTAAACTTTATAAGCATCCTTGCCGTAAACAAAGTCATAATGGCCAAAGTTGTTGTGCACGTTAAAGATTTTCGGTTTGCGACTAAAGTGCTTGTCAAAGACCGGCAGGTTGTTTATGTTAATGAACATGTCCTGCTTGCTGAAATACAAGTACATCGGTACGTTAACTTTTCTAAGATTATATTTCCACGAAAACGGTATTCGGATTAATTGAATCCAAAATTTTAACGTCCAGAATGGTGGCGTATATTTTTTAAAACTACCTGTAACAAAGTTAAAATTTAGTTCAATTATATATGAACCTTAAAAGCCACTTACTGGAATTGACCAACTGCAGAAGATGAGACAAACTTCGCTTATTAACGTTACTTGGAAAATATTGATACAATTTATTGACAGTTGCTCCTGTAATTTGTCCGTCAGCTCCACCGGCGATGATCTTTATCGGGATAGTTGCGTATGCTCTGGTTATAAAGTTACTTGCTAATAATTTCAATATTGGCATTACAAGGCCATAGACGGGTTTTACTAAGTTGTAAATAAAGTCAAGCTAAAATGATTTTAATTTATGACGTTATCAGTTTTGAAACAATTTTGTAAAATGTTAACTCACCAAAAAAACACGATTTATAATTGCGGCAATTCTCACAATCGTCGAATTAGTGTGTCCAACAAAAACCAACGGTGCAAAACCGTAAAATGAATTTATTTTCCTTAAAGCGCTTGGATTAGTTGTACCGAGAGCGAAGAACATCGAAGCCCCTTCGGAATGCGCGTACAATGCCAAATTATTCTTTCCAGTTGCGTTTAAAACATAGTTAATGTTTGCCAAAAGATCTATATTGCCCTTTTCGTGAAAAGAATATCGATAGAATTTTTTAAGATCCTTTGGGTCACTCATGTTCAATTTGACGTGATTTCTAGACCACTCCGTTCCACGTGAATTTGCCATCCAAACATCATATCCTCTATTGACCAGTTGGTATGCTAAAATTATAAATAAAAATATATTATTATGTATTCATTTTTTAAAAGAATTTCGCGTATCACCGCAAAAGTTTACGAGAAGAGACATCTCGAATTCGGAATTCGAATAAATCGAAAACAAAAAACAGCAAAAAAATGTGTGGGAGTCGCAAAGAAAAGAGTACCTAAAGCGGATCTGCGTCCCGAGAGTATCCAGCAATCGGAAGATGTAGCGAGGCCGTGTTGCAGCAGGACAGGCGGCTTAGTGGCATTGTTAGTAGCGCCTGTTTTGCTTCCAGGGATGTGGTACAGCCCGAGAATGTATCCGTCTATTGTAGTCACAAAGTGTTTCTCCACCAGATATCCTTCTCTAGATATTAATGTGGACTGGAACACAAGTCCGTTATATTAAATTATGCTTACTTCAAACGATACGAAATAGCACTACAGCTTCGAGATTTGCAACTCACCAAATCTTGGGCGTCAATATTCGGGCACAAAGCGCAGAACAGTAACACAGCAATAACTTTAGAAGTCATGTCTGTAATAACAATCCCACGAATGAAGTGATAGAGAGCGTCCACGACACGTGCAAAGTATTTTATAAATATTTATTATCAAAGAATGCTAAATGTCAAGCACAAAATACCAAGTACGCAACAATTACGCGATTGTACTTGCCGCATGTTTGAAATTTTTTAACACAAAAATGGCAAACTTATCTTGACGTTAAATATGTTCAATTTAACCAGTTGCTAGAGTATAACGTACTTGCAATAATTGCGTTAGTTAAAAAAAAGCTACTTTAACAGAAGATCATAGAAACTTTCTTCTATTATCAGCAAATAAAACGTTGTATAAGCTAAGTAAGTTATCTTGTGTAAAACTTCTTGTCTACATAAATCAATTTGTACTTATTATTCCAGTTCAAAAATGTTTACTAGTGTGCTACATTATAAAATATCTAAAATATGTTAATCGACAACAATTATGTCCGCTTCGTCATTGTCAACCTGTGGGGTCGTGTATACATCAAGCGATTGCAATATAATTTCATTCGACGCAGGAAACCACTTCAAAAGAAACTCCCACGAACTTTTTTCCAATATCAGCAGATCAATTGTAGTATAAGCTATACAAGTTTTCCTATGTGGGACATTATAAATGCCTTGTTCCTCGCCAAAAGTATAGTTTTTTCCAACAACCACATAATCTGTTTCGTCTTCATCATCAATAACGCGTATCTGTCCGCGGTGTAAGAAGTACATACATCCATCACGATCATCTTTTGACACAATCAGCTGATCCGGCGTATAAAGCTCAACTGTAAAGTAGACACAAAGTTGTCTAATAAAATCCCGATGCAACTTTCCGAACAGTTTGTGTTTCAACAGATGCGTCCCATATAAAGAGAACATAATATCCTGCTGGATGTACTTGGGAGCGTCATAGATGAGTTTCGGCAAAAGTTCACCGCGACGTCTCATCCAGAGAACGACCATCGATTCGTAGATTCTACCTCGCAGATATGGAGACAGGTGGAGCGAGCTGAAGTATAGTTTCATCCGTTCCACCTTTGACTTGTAACGATTGGCAGTGATGTCTTTAATGAGAAGTAAACTAGCGAGGACGCCGATCATTAAAGAGGTGATGACAAGCGATGCGCTGGATATGAGCAGGGTCACGGTGATCTGATTGATCGTAACGGAGGACACCGTGCGCACGCCGGCGGCAGTAAAAAGGACAACCACATAGAGCAGACTCAGCAAAATCTCGTTACGATCGCCGGAGACGTCCATCTTTTTAGTGGGACCGGTGCTCACACGATGCATGCACGTTTCGAACTGACAAGCAACCGTGTACCAGATCAAGGACATCAATCCTATTTGAAACGTCAGCAGGTAGATTATGTACATCCAATGAAACCATTTACTAAACGACAATTTCTTGTTCAATTCTTGGTGGTAGATCATCGCCAAAAAGAATCTAAATATTTCAAAAGCATTTTTATCATAAACTAATTGCAAATTTTAAAGATTAATATGCATCACCTCAACAATCTATTAGCAAAGCAACATTTTACCACAAACGTGTCCGCACGTGCGCTGAACGCAATGATCTCGATTGGCAGACTGCCCACGAACGTGACCCAAAACGTCAGGGTCTTTACGTATCGCTTGCGGATCAATTCGGGCGACGTGATGCGTATCCCAGTCTCCGGATCGACGTACTGCATGTGAAACATGATTACAATGTTGATCCAGAAAAAAATGTCAGCCAAGTAACTGTAAGCTACGAGTATCCAAAACGTTCCCAGGAAAGCCAAAAATATTTGCAGAATGCTTGACACTGCAGCAACGTGGATCACCGCCATCTTATACAGCTTGTAATGTCTGCTTTGCAGTTGGATGTATCGGTTGAATTTATCGTAATATTTCATGCAAGCCATTTTGACGCCTATTAACTTTGTGGTTTTTGAATGCACGGACGAAGATTTGACGTTGGAATCTCCTGTTTTAATGTACTCCATATGCATCTTCATCATGGACCTAAACTTGCTCAACAAACCGGGAAACAGGCCAAGGTGTTCAAAAAACTGACTGCTATCAATAACCAAGAGCTCCACGTGAGTTTTTGCATGGGCCAATATAGTCTGACGCGTGATTCCTGCAAAACAATATGTTGGTGCAAACAATGTAATTTAACTAATTGCTTAAGATAACATGCAACTAAGAATGAAGGAACAAATTGTATAAAGTTTGGGCAGACTAATAAGAAACATCGAAAGTGCACCGATTGGCAGGCGAAATTAAAGCTTGCACGTTATAGGAAGCGTGAGAAAGGAAGCGTCCTGAGATCCGCTTACCTTTTTCCATGAAACATCCAAAGGCGCCGCCGCGCGTCAGGGTGATTAGAGTGTCTTCGGCGACGATAATGTCCACGCTACCCTTTGACACCACGTAGATGTTGCTCTGCACGTCGTTGCAGCGTATGATATCCGCGCCGATCTTGTAATAACACAGGTCAAAGCTATCGATGTACTCGCCCAACTGCAGGGAGTTATACGAGCCGAAAAACAGCGTCTTGCGCAAGGTATTCATAAACAGCGCCTGTTTGATATCCAGCCTCACTTTATCGGACAATTTACTCAGCAAATCGTTCACAGAATGTCCACCGTGTCTGGAGGCCACGTGTTCAAAGTGCTCCTTTATTTCCTCCACAGTCGTATCGGATAACTTCTCGTGTCGAACGAAGGTGATAAAATTAGTGAATTGGGTCTGGGTCTTATTCAAAATTACCGCATTGCCAGCAATCTGAAAACAAAGCGTTAACAAAAAGTTGAAAGAAAACGCAAACCGTCTTGTCGGCAGCACTCACCGTCGAAGAAATCATCTTTGACATCAAATATAACTTGAAGCACCACAATAGCATGTTTATCACAAGATATTCGATTATATTATTCATGAGAGAATATTCGCTCACGCCGACAAGGTTGGAGAGAATACGCTCCGTCACAGCGTGCAAGTGAAATATTAACAGGTGAAGCGTGTCGGGGTTTTCCGCAAAAGGGGATGTCGAGACGTAGTTGGGGGTAGCCGTGCAGTCGTAACCAGTTTTGTCGTCCTACGCGCAAAATGAGACAAACAAAACAACGTCGCAACGCAAGGCAATTTTAATTGACGATTGTTACGTAATTGCAAACGGCCAATAACATGTTGTTACCGGCGACGGCGACGACGCACACAATGATAATTAGATTCCGAAGGATATTCGCCAGGTGTTTACGAGTATCGTTGTAGTTATCCTCGATATAACGCAGGCCTTGCACAGGACGGTGGAACAATGCAACGTAATATATAACGGCGATGATGCAATTGACTACAAAGAGACAAACTCTTTGTAAGTACTAACTCATAACTTCTACGTCGACTTTGGAGCAAGTAGTTTTCTACTCACTAATCAAACAATACTCTCCACTATAATAAATTGGCATGTGAAGCAGTGGAAACAAAACAATGGCATCCCAAACCATCGACGTTTTGACGTAATGCTCGATCGTACTGCAAAGATATGTGACCTCGATGTTCTCCTCGTTGTAATATTGAAGATGAAATCGCAACTAGAAGTCATGAATAAATGATAAATTAATCACAAATAAATTGATTTCTCATTAGTCGTAACAAACAGACATAAAGGTCCACCAGGAAAACCAACTCCGTTAGCACGAACATCGTCGCTTTGACGAAATAATATGGCTTTAAGATCGTAACATTCAAGAACGTCGTAAAGCCAAATGATATAGCGACGAAGCTTCGAAACATTTCCCAGCCGACGTAATATTTATGTCGCGGATCGATTGTGTTCTTGAACATGAAGTAATACAGCACGCCGAGCTGTTTTCGAAGTTCCTTCTTTTTCTGCTGACTTGCGCCGAAGTCATAATTATCGTCTACGACGTATTGAAAGTAGGATACGTGATTTAAAGCATGTTTCTTTTCAATTCTGTTAATTAAAAAATCGGAGGTCTTCTGCACGTTGAACAAAGTACCGTATTTAAGAAAATGCCAATGGAGAGCGTCCTGAACGTTTTTCATTTCTGTGAAATATTGATCAAACACTAAATACAATTTATAAAGAAAACAAAAACGTGTAATTACCTTTTGGATCGCTCTTTATCACCTGCCAGAAGTCTTTCGCGCTCAGGGAAATTTCCTCAACGGCCGTCAACGTCTTGATCGTGTTGAACGAGTTGCTGTGGTGAAGGGCTTCCACGATGTTGAAGGAATCGCCCTGCTTCAACGTCTTCTGCTTTTTTGCTTCCTTGTCTCCGGCCATGAACAATACCATCGAACAATATCTAACAACAATATTATTATTTAATTAATTGATATTAATTTTACATTGAATTAATATTATTGAATCCAGTTACCCTCTGACGATGATGTGCATATAAATGTGGCGCTCGTCCACGCAGCATAATTCGAAGCCGGGTGGATGAATGTGAACATGCGCGCAAGCCGCGAGCTGATCGAGAAGTTTTTCCGAAAAACTTGAGAACGCAGGAACGTTACGCAATTTTTTTGCAATGGTTTTTATGTAGATGTTAAACTCTGGCAATTCTACACCTACAAAAAGATAATTTTAGCGGAGAAAAGACACTAATTGTGATGAACATTTATCAAACCTGGTTTAACACGAATGTTTTGGTTAAACTGCCACAGAAAACTGTAATAAGCTTTGAAATATTTTTTGAACTTCACAGCTAAAGAATTTGTAATTATAAAGTTGTTCACGCTGTGGTATTGCTTAAGGAAGATATATTTGGATTCGTTGTTTCTTACAATGTGACAAGATAATTCCACAAGACAAAAATTCAGTAGATAACACCTACAATAATACAATTAGTGCATTATATAGTAAACTATTTCTCAAACAAATTATATTGTTTTGGGCAAAATCTTTGTATGCAAATGGTTTTATTAACTTGGATGTGTTATTCACAATATTATAATTTACTTTTTGAAAATTCCAAGAATGTTAAGTTTGCTATACTACTATACTACTAGAATAAAATACTACTTTTCATTTAACAGGGTGTCGATTCAGTTGATTATTGACATCAAGTTAGAGTTGTTAAAAGTCACTCCAACTCGTAAATTTAAAGGCAACGCAGTGCGCATGAGCATTAAACATTCAGTAAAACAAGTACTCTCACAAGTTTCGAACATTTAGAGCAGCGTTGGAGGTTCGGAAAAACGTTGACCGAATCCAATTCGAGTTCAAAAGATTGAGCTTAAAGTTGAACTAAATCAACATTCAGAAATTGACATCTGCTTTGTGCACCAGCTGCTGCCTACGCTTTGTCAAGATTTTGCAGGATATCGAGTCAGTTCATTGTCGAGCTCAACTTTTCGAACTTGATAGATATAACGCGCATGTGCGGCAATTCAGTGAGAATGTTTTAGAACACTCTAATTTTTATTTAAAAAAAAGATACTACTTTGTACAAAAATAATTTTTGTTTTATAAATAATTTATAGTAAAGATGAACAACTTACCCAAGAAAAGTCACTAGTGTATAAGCAATTTTCCCATGCAAAGTTGTAGCCATCATTTCCGTTAAATTAAGCAAACAGAGAGCGTTGAGATTGTACAGGAGGCAGGTTAGTATTGGGTGTTTGGTTACAGGCCAATCCCTTTGTACTTAAAATAATTATTTCTCGTAAATTACAAAGCTAATTAAAAACAAGAAAAACTGCAGCAATAAATACCTAAGTCAAGACTTTGCTGCCCATAATTGAAGTAATAGTAATGATAACACGTTGATACATAAAACGCCGAGAAATATATTACGAAACACTTCGTAAATATCAGCAACAATGATCTATTGATGCATTTGTCTTCCAGCTTAATTATCATCATGATTATTTTATACCACTGCATGATTTTGGGCAATCTCAAAAAGAACTGCAAACAAAGCAATTCAAAGTTATATCAGAGTCATTTCAAAATCTACTCACATAAGTGTTTTGTGATATAGCCGTCAACGCTCCAATATAGTCATAAGGTACAGCGCAGAACAAATCAAAAAGAAAAGGTAACGTTTTCAATTTGTAGACGATGATATTTTTCGCATTAACAATTTCTACTCCGTCTATGTTGATGACACTTATCGACTGCATATATATGTCCAGAAAAAACAGCAAGTCGATGGTAACGTTGGCGAGGATGACACCATTTGGAATGTTTCCCATAAATATGTAGAAATACGGAAGATATAACGCCTGAGAGTTTGAAAATTTTCATGTAGGTCATAAGTTACGCGAAGGGCGTAGGGGTTTGATTTATGATACTTGCGTGCAGAAAAACGGCGACTAGATGAAAGTAAACAAAAAACTTTCGGAATCCCGAGTTCGGATTCATGACATACGGGCAGCCGGCGTTGAGGCAAATGATTTTCCGATCGGGCGCGACGCTCTCGGTCAGAGCGATCATATCCAAATATTTGGAGTTGAACCCCTTGACGAGTTCGTCCCACATGTGCTTGGTGAAGATTTTCTGTTTGGTCTCGCGCGCGTGCAAGTTGGCGATGCAGCGCCATTGTTTCTTCAATGGTTTGCAATGCGCCACGGTGCGTTGAGACGACGGCTTTGGCGCGATCTTCTTTCGAGCGTACTCGACACGTTTTCCGATTGCGTTGCGTACGCACGTGAAGTTGTCGTGATAGCGCAAAGCCATGCGGTTGTAGGCCGCCATCGGGAGTATTTTGACTTCGCATTGGGTGGCGCATTGCACCATGGTCGTCGACACGTGCACCATGCACAACGACGCCTCGCCCAGCAACGTGCCGGAGGACAAGGTCAAAATCGGCGTTTGATAGTCCTCATGAGAAATGACGTTAAGCACGCCCGAGTGCAGATAGAGCATGTGGGCGTAGGTCGTTTCGGGCAAGAAGAGATAATCGCCGGGCAGATAATACTCCGTTTGCATGCAGATGCACAACTCTCGTTTAAGCTGAAACGAGAAGTCTGCGAAGAGGTGCGAGTGGATCAGAGCTTCGTGAAATACGTCAACCATTATTTCTTTCTAAAAAGTTTGACAACTATCAATCAAGCATTCAAATATCACCGGCAGGAGAAACCCTACAACAAGAATAATCGGCAGTTCATGTATTAACTCATCCTTGGTAACAATCCCCTTCCTCAGCACCCAGAGCATGTGGTAATATCTCAACGTCCGAATTTTAAGTTTGCGGTTCTTCTTGTCATTGCCGTACGAATCAAATAAATCGTGGACTCTGCTCAGATGCATTTTGTACGCGGAGCGCGGCTCTAGAAGATTGACGTAGCTGTTAAACGTGTGGGCAAGCGCAAAAAACGAGTGCATCGTGAAGCCGATAATCATGGCCGAAAGAACGATGAACGCTTCGGTGTCATTGCGATCAATCAGGAAACCAGGCGATCCGTTGATTAACACGTTACCAATAGTCGTAAAACATGTGAGGAACCACGTTATCGGTTGGTCTAGTTCCAAGTTTGTCAGATAGCGCAATGAATCAGACCAGTTGGGGTCTCTGCAATTCGGCCAGCAACTTCCTTCGTACGACCACCAACATGCCAGCGATAAATTCATCACAATCAAGAGGGACACGTGCGTCAGCTTCATCATGACTATGTTCATCCTGATTGAGAGGAATCTCTCGAGGAATACCGAAGCTACCAAATGTGGCTGTCAAATCAAAACCGTTAGAAAACAATTAACAACAAGTATAAATTTCTCACGATTCGAAGGACACTTTTTAGTTGCTGTCTTCTTTGAAAATTGGGTGTCGCCCATTGGGGAAGTACGATGTAACAGCATTCGTAGATTGGCAAAAGAGATAATGTGTCTATTACAAGGATGATGAGGTTTCTGGGCGGATTTAAGGAAAACATTCTCAAACGAAATCTTTAAAAAGATGATATAACAGTTGGGAAAAAAGGTAAACATGCGCAAATGTTACCTGTGAATGTAAGCAATGAGAGTGTCGTAAAAGAAGATGGCTTCTAAGTTATAATACAGGAAGAGGTTAGACGAGTCCAATGTGAAGAACGCCAGGTAGGTAGCGTTAAAAATTGAAATTACTATCACCATTTCAATCAACCATTGCCAAATTGGATGAAAGGTCAATTCCACAAGACGGCCGAGAATTTGATTCTGATATTCTGAAAATAAAAGAAGTTTAATATGCTGTAATTTATTTTACACAAATAAATAAATACCTGCGTGGTGCAGTGATTTGCTCTTCAATTTAGAATTGTACCATGATAATTCTATCTCTGACGAACGCATTTTCAAAGTATATCACAATGGCGATTGACGTTAATCTATCAAATTAAGTCACATTTGGTATGTTTTGTTTACATATATATTTTAACAGGTTAGTTTTATTTATTATGAACTAATTACAAAACATTGGTAATGTAGAGGGCGTTGATATTTATAAAGCTACGGCGACGATGGTTTTGATTAAAAAAATAAAGTATTGTACTTCTTTTTCTAAAAGTCGGCTGCTAATTTAAATTTTAATTTAAGCAGATGAGGGTTTCTAACATCTGTGTACAGCCAATCGAACACCTCGTCTGGTGCCGTCAGCAAAAAACAAAAAATAAAAAACGGAATGACGTAGATCGAGGGCAAAAGACGAATGACGAGGACGTCACGACGACGAGGACGTTGGAATTAATGGTCTGTGAAAAATGGTTCTAGTTTTACACGTAAAGTAAACGACGTGATGGTTGATTTATACATTGAGCAAAATGTTTCAGGGTTTTCTTAAAAATATTACGTCAAATATTAAAAAAATAATTTTATAAAATTTTATAATAATTTTGTAAAATATTGTTATAATTTAAATATTTAAAAAAATTTAATTATAAAAACCTAGCGGAGGTGCATGGCTCAAGTATGATGATTTTTTAACAGTTTGACTATAAGTAAAATTGTAATTCTTTAAATTAAAGAATGATGCCTAATGAATAATAGATTTTAAAAGAAGCATCACATGACAAATTTTTGAAAACCTGTAAATAGAGTCAATAAGTGAATTTAAACGTTATTTGACATTAATGGCATGGTAGAATTATATAGAAGTTTTTGTTGTTTTTCACTAATTTTAAACAAACTATTAAATGTTAGCAATAACATAAAAAAAACAATATAAAAATTGTTTTTGACCACAAAAATACTATAATTGCTACAAATAGTATTTTTCTTTAATTAACTAGATAAATACGCATTGTTGTCTCGGTTGTGTCAATTGCTATAATTCCCAGATTAATTTATGCAAATTCGTTGTGCAATTATACCACTTATTTTAAAATAATAATTTAAAATAAACACATAAACATGCACGGATTTAATTAGTATTTGTGTGCATTAAAATCTCTAATAAAATAATTAACTATTTGTAAATCCTTTTTAATAAATTAATGTGATTAACAATTAGATATATATTGATTAAATTTTATGTACTAGTTTTTATTTATAATAGATAATAGTAAATTGACAAAAGGTGGATACATCATTAATGATTCTGCGCACTCGACGCAAATGAAACCCAAGCAAGCAAAACCGTTCGACAAAGGCGGTGGTGCCGGGCGCTTGGCGACAAAGACGCATGGACCTGACTACGAATTGCTTGCAAATGTAATTATTTCTTCATGTATTTAGCATTCCGCGCGCATATTTCATTATTTACCTTTACTACGTTTGCAATGTTTACGGCATTTAGCGCTTTGCATCCATCTTGTCTTTAGGTCTGTTAATAATTCAAGTAGTAATTTAAAATATTATCATAAGTTAAAGTAGGGCGCAGTTCAAATATTCTAAAAAAGTAACGTAATATTCCCATCTATAGTAAAATACAAAGAGACAAAATTGGTGAAACTTTTCCTGTATCTTGAATGGAGTTAGATTTCTTGTAAAGTTTTCTTTCATATTTTGTCGAGTTGAGAAAAAAAAAGACGTTTGCGACCGCCAATAACTCTCCGAGCAAATCAAGAGTTGTAAAAAATTTAAACCTTGTTCAATAAAACGTCAAATTTTTTTTTGTAGATTCTATATTATCTTGGCAATTTCCCTAAAAAATTTATTTGTAGCTATTTTCTGTATAAATAAAAACATTTGGTAAATTTAGAATAATTTAAAATTAGGTTAAAATCTTAAAGGTTAGACATCTAATTTAATAAACAGCAAACATTGAGTATGGTAGTAATTCTTTTATAAAAACGTGCAAAAATTTTAATATTAGAAACATTATTGGTTAAAAATATAAAAAGGTGTGTCACAAATACTTTTGGAAAAGCAATTTAAGGTAATGACAAGTTATAATATTTTAGATTGACAGTAATGCAAAAAAAATCACGTAAAATTTTGAAAATATGTGATCGTTTGGTCACCGATGTTCTTGATAATGACCAATGATAAAAATATCAAACATCAATATTTAGGTGTTGATGTTCTGCCAGTAGTGATGATATTTCATCTTGATTAAACAATTTCAAGTTTATGCTTGTTTGCAATATGACATTTTACATTACAA
>JAODGE020002468.1:0-10487 GCA_027574965.2 Ecitophya simulans
CAGTTGTTTAGTTTAAACGCTGATTACCTATTACTCAACTCAATGATTTTTTATGTTGATATCATTTTCGGTCGACACGCCTTGAAAATTTCTATTCGTGCCATGTCTCAATCGAAAGGTGATAAGAAACTACACGCGTATCGGTGTTTGTTTACGCGACAAATTTTCTGCATAAAAATTAACAGCAATTTTAGCGCAAAAAAATTAATGTATTAGACGTGGCGCATGCACGCTTGCGTAATTGCATAAATATGTGCCGAAGTTAAACACTGCCAAGTTCACATAAGCGAAATTCCAGTGTACGTTGGGTTGCATACATTCGACGCGTTTCATATGTGTTCTGCGCGTCGTTGTTTCGAACAATTGTGTATCAATGACGCGATGATTAGCGTGCGCGCGTTGCGAGTTCTTGAGAGTTTCTTGGCGTTTATTTCTGGTATTTCTGGCGACAGCCGCCGACGCGGCGTCACCGCGAAAGTGGCTGGCGCTGCCTGCGGTCGGGCGGGCTTTTTGTGCGTTTCGAGCGCTTTTTGTTGCGCCGGATTGATGTCGATACGCGGGCGCGCGCGCGCGCGTGTGCGTTTAATGATAATAATAATGAAAAACACATGTTCGCCGTATCCTCGGCCTGGCGCCACCGACAAACGGCGGCGACAATCATAATTTTCGACTGTCTCGACTCGTCTCGACATGCGCCGACGCACCGACCGGCGTCGCGCATTCTTTCCGCGCATGCGCGCGCGCATCGCAATGTTAATGAAACATAAATTACGTATTTAATCGCGCGAACATCGCTATATTTTCATCTACGCTTAAGGTTGGACCGCATTGTTACGCTACGCAACAAAACGAAAATCGATGTATCGGACGAGCTTTGTGAGTTTATGCCCACGTAATACTTCGCTGATACGGGCATTGCTCGTCTATCCGTGCTGGCAGTCTCGGACGCTCGCGATGATGGAATTATCTTCGCCAACCTGTCATTTGCGCGCCGGTTCGTGCAGGATGTGGACGTCGAGACCGGTGACCATGCCCTCCGATGCGCCGAACGCCGCGCAGACAAATGATACATAATCACATGGTGCACGAGCCCGCACCGACGCACTCGCGTTCACGATCATGGAAAATTGCCCTCCGCTGCATTTTCGTTCTTCTTCCAAACAGGAAAAAATAATTACGACCGCGACTCAATTCAATATTGCGTCTTAAGACTACAAAATATATCTGACTTAGCAACTGGTTTCCGTGGTGTAGTGGTTATCACATCCGCCTAACACGCGGAAGGTCCCCGGTTCGATCCCGGGCGGAAACATCATTTTTTTCTTTTATTTTCGTTTTTTTTTTTCAACCGACATTATAGCACTAATTCATTCCGACGTAATTTGTAATTTACTAGTGTTTTTCGAGTATAATGGTTTCGCTTTTAAAAGAATTCCGAGCCGAACGTGCCGTCTGCGTTGCGGTCGCGCCGCACGGCGCCACGCTATTTTTAAGCGTCGCCCAATTCGCGCGTAATGGAGTGAAAATAATTTGCACATTGTTTACCTAGACGTTGCGCGCGCCGGCCAATTACAATGTGAATTACGGCCGGCGCGGCGGCGACACGGAGCCAATAAAAAAAACGTCGCAGGCGCCTCGAGTTCGCGCGACTTTCGCGGCGCCGGCGACGGTTTTTCGCTCGCCTCGCTCGCCGCTCTAGCGCGCTATTATTGCGCCGTAACATTACGCTTCGTTACGCCCGCGAACGGCCGTAACTCGCGCGCCACGATTGTTCATCGACGCGCGTCTGGCTTAAGGTCCGGCCGCCGGCAATTATAAGCCACTCGTGCGCCGCTCGCGCGCAACTTATGCAACCCAAAGCGCGCGCCTCATTTCACGGTAGCGAGTCCGTGGAAATAGATAAACTCCTGGAATGGGCGCCGAAAACAACGCGTCCGTGGTTCGGCCGGCTGCGTTGTTCATTCATGCGTGCGGCGATTGTTCGTCGCGTTCGGGCGACAGGTGCGGAAGTCGAAATTTCGTGCGTCGGGCGGTCGCCCACCTTGCCGCTCGCGTCTGCACGGTCGACGCGTTTGCCCCTATTCGGCGCGCCGGCGCCTGCCGACGTTCGACCGCGTCCTTTGCCTTTTGCGCGCGTGCACGTGCGCCGCGGCCCTGAGCTCTTAATAATCCAGTTCCGCTGATTTTCGTCGACGCGCTCCGGGCGCAGGAAGCCGCCGGCGCCACCGATCGACGACAAGTCGATATGGAAATGAAGCCATTATTCCGCGCGTCGTCCGGCGCGCCGTTTTTTGCGCGCGCGATCCGCGCTCAATTATGACTCGCGCCGCGGCGCGCTGAAATTAAGAGCGGCGCGCGCGCGTTGCGTGCGGCGCAGCTGCCGCGCGCGCGCTGCGGGCGTCGCGGCTTAAGCCCCAGCCGCGGCGTGTGCGTACGTGACAACGCACACCGGTGCGAAGTCCGGGCCTGGCGCCAAGACGGCGCCAGCCGGTTGCCCCTTCTACGGGCGGACGTGGCGGACGGAGTCGTCGGCGTCTAGACCGGTCCGCACACGCCGGCGGCGGGCGCACGCACACGCGCGCGCGCCGCTGAATGATCGCAACGCCAAAGACACCAAACAAACATGGCGCACGTCAAAGTTTATAAATATAAACAACGTCGCCGCGATCGGCGCGGACGAGCCAACCAGATAAGACTAATGGCCGTCGGCCAGCGCCGGGCGAGGATCGGTCCAGTTTCGCGGCAAAGGGTGCCGCGGCGTTGGCGATCGTTGGGGAATACCCTGTATGGCATGGCATGGTGCGATCGCGCCGGGCGGTTCGAGCGAACGCCGCGCTTCGCGACGCGGCGCGCCGTCGGCGGGCGAGCGCTGCGCGCCGCGAGCGCCGCCAGTCGAACGCCGACCGTCGAGGTGAGGCGAACGCTGGCGCGCGACCGCCCCGATCGGTACGTGCGCTCTCCGCACACAATTTCGGCGATTTCCGTCGCTCTTCCGGCGCGCCGTCGCCGACGTCCGCGATCGGCCCCCTCTGGACGGAGCGGAATCGCGCCGCGTGCAGCGAAACGCGCCACACACCAGTGCCTCTCGCCGCATCTGTGCCTGCGGTATTTCGTAATCGTGCGGCGAGCGCACGCCACCGAGGAGAATAGTGCGAAGTGCGCCGTCGAAGAAGACGCCGCCCGACGCGCGCCGAGCGATCGTTCGATGTGATAGTGTTTTGTTCGGCGGCGAAGTGACCCAAGCGCGCGCTCTGCTATCTTTAGCAGCGCCCGCTCGCGCGTCATTGTTATTATTACCACGGCAACGCGTAAACAACGCGAGTGACCCCGACGCCGCCGACCCGGCGGCGACGACGACGACGACCACCACGACCACGACGACCACGACCGAGGCGCTGCTATCGCATCGCGTCGGCGACGCTCCCTGGGACGACGTCAACGTAGTGGCACCCAAATGCTGGTCCGATCGCGACGACGCGCGGCGCGAGGAAGACTGTTTGATGTTCATGTTTCGGAGCCGTCGGAGCAAACTGATTAGACAGTTGAAGGCGGCGTGCCAGAAGCAGGGCCATGAAGCGCGGCGTGCGTTTGAAGACTCGCAGCAGCGGCAGCACCACCTCCACCAGCAGCTCAACGTCAATCAGCTCGAGATGCTGATGGCCGCCGTCGCCGGGCGCGGACAGAGCGCCACCGGCTGCGTCCTGCTGGCGCGCGAGCGCGATCGCGACTCGCCGCACGTGCTCTGTTGCCAGCTGTACCGGTGGCCGGACCTGCGGCACGCCGTCGAGCTGCGACGCGTGCCCGAGTGTCGGTCCGCCGGCGATCCGGTCTACATCTGCTGCAATCCTTATCACTGGAGTCGGCTGTGTCAACCAGGTGAGCGCGCGTTGCGCCTCGCGGATAGACAAACACTGCGCTCGCCGTCGCGCCGTCCGGATTCCGTCGACGCTTCCAAGAACGAATGGAGGAGCGACGCCGGCGCGCCGCCAGACCCACGCTCCGTTTTCTTTTTTAATGATGCGCCTCGGATGCCTTCGGGTATGCGCGCACGCATCCTCGCCGCTTTGGCGGTTTCTCGGAAAAGCGCGATCGGCGCCCGTCGAGCGGGGCGAAATTTTCGAAATTCTCGAATGCCTCCGGCGGGCGCGATCGGATGCGCATATGTGGCGCGCGAGTACTTGCCTCGCGAGAGCGTGTGCGCTGCTCTTCGCCTCTCCTCCTCGTCGTCGCTCGAGCGCGAGCGAGCGGAATAAATGAAGAGCAAACACGGCGCGCCGCGTGCTTTTTTTCTTCCCCTCTCTTCTCGTCTTCGCGTCGCCGTCGACGGCTATTATTTTTAATTTTCGACGGTCCCAAGGTTGCGCCTGACATAATTGTGTGCGTGCGAGCAAATTGGAATTCCACATTCCGACGCGCCGAAGCGGGGACCGCGTCCGCGATCCTAATGGGGGGCGAAAACGCGCAAGGTCGGATGGGTTTGCTTAGCTGGCCAAACAGTTCGGCCGCGCGAAGTGGTTTGCACGCTCGCGGGAATCGCCACCTGCACCTGGCCGTGCGCGAGGAAGTCGTTGCT
Organism: Ecitophya simulans; assembly: GCA_027574965.2. NCBI lineage: Eukaryota > Metazoa > Arthropoda > Insecta > Coleoptera > Staphylinidae > Ecitophya > Ecitophya simulans. The sequence goes on from JAODGE020002468.1 coordinate 4,574, forward strand.
CGACGCGGTAATCGTCGCAGAGAGGAGCTTTCGAGGGCGCTTTTCGGCGCCACGTCGAACTGGTCGGAGCGCATACCATTTCGGAAGCGATAACGACGCGGCGCGCCGGCGTCCGAGCGGAAATGGCCGCGGCCGGCGGCGCGAAGAGATTAAGCGCCGGCGACGTTCGCGGGCCCGCCGATAAACGAAATCGTGGCGCACTTTAGATGGCGCCGCGAGGTGGCACAATCTCGCGCGCCGCTCGAGTGCGAACGATTGGAGATGAAAAGCAAAAATATATATATACAAAACGTGTTCGTCCTGCCGGTGCCGCCTCCTCCTCTCGCGGCGCGGAAGGCGCGCCGCCGTCGTCTCTCCGTGGGCTGGCGAAAATGTTTTAAATGAGTAATTACTAAACAAACTCGCATGCGCGCCGGCCGACGCGGCGGCCCTAATGGCGCGCCGGCGTCGTTAAGTTAAACACACAGACGGCACGAAACAATGCGCCGCAAAAAGAAAAATCGCCCGCGCGGCCGATGGAATGCCTCCGCACGCTCGCGCGCGCCGACCGGCTTCAGGTGCATCCAGCGTCGTCGCCGTCTCTTTCGCCCTCGTTCGCGCCGCGTCGCTTGACCCTTGCCGCGGCGGAGTTGCGCGAACCCGTCGGGGTTTCGCGTTCTCTCTCTCTCTCGCTCGCTCTTTATCTCAGCCTCTCGCTTCGGCCACAATTATACGCATCTCTCGCGGTCGTCGATACCGGGTGCTGGCAGCGCCAGCCGGGACGGCGCTCCGTGGGAGCGACGCGGTTCGCGGCCCACCCAGGTCTCGGCGCGCCGGAATCGGGGCTGGCGAGTGCCTGGCGCCGTCGTTATCTGCCCGAACCACTCAACGCGCGCGGGCAGACGTCGTCGTCGTCGTCGTCGTCGAGGATTATTGCGCGCGTCCGTCTCGTTCTGGCACCCGGGTTCAGTTTTTGTTTCGTTTTTTTTCCTCCGTCGTTTCCAGGTCGGCCTCGGCCAGTTCTCGCGGTCCGCCCGAACTCCCGAGACGGGAACGCCGGATGAAGTTCCCACTTGTTGCATACATCCCGCCGTCGCGGCGCGCGCGGTCTCTGCGCCCGGGGTCGCTCCATCTCTCTCGCTATTCCTCGGGCGATTTATCTCCGCGGGCGGCGCACGCACAAATCAGCGGCGAAAGGTTTCGCCACGTCGTAAAGCGAACGATCGCGTCCACGCGCAGATTTACGGTCGCGAACTTGAAATTGAAATTCGCCAACGCCGGCCGCCGCTCCATCGACGGCCAAACGCGCCGATAAATCGGTCGACGCGCGCGACCCGCGAATCTTTCGTGCGCGGACGCGTCCGCGTCGCCGACGGCGCGCAATTTGCTCGCGCGATAAATCCGGCGGTTGCATATGGGCGATAAATTGCCGCGCTTCCGCCTGGCGGCGGCGGCGGCGGCATCGGCATCATCGTCGCGGTGACGAATGATGCAAGTTGAACGTTTTCCAACTTCGCTAACGGCGCGCGATTTCCGAGAAACGGCGCGGTCGCGGACGGACGCGCACTTATTTCGCGCACGACGTTGTGCCACTTTGATAATTTCGCGGGCAGGAAATTTCGCTTCGCCAGCTTCGCGGAATCGAGAGGACGGTGGGAAATTCAATTTTCCAGAGATGCACCGCCGACGAGCGACGAACGACGAACGTCGCTTCGTCGTTTGCTTATTTCGAGCGGCGGCGTTTCGGCGCGACGCTAAAAGCTTATTAATAAAAGTCGAAAATCGAAATTAAGTGCGACGGCGACGGGTTCGTAGGTGAGCGGAGGCGCGGCCGGCGCCCACGCGTCGCGATCGCGCGCGTTTTCGGCATTTAGCGCTTGATGCGTTTTCCCACACGGAAGTCACGGGCTGGAAAATCGTTGCCTCGTATATCATTTTAATATTTCGACGATATTATTTCGGGTGCTCTCTGCTGGCGGCGTCAAATCGGCGTCGGACGCGAGTGAAATGCAAAGCGCGACTCGGGCGTCGGGAGAGAAGCGTCGAGCGGCGAATCGGAAGTCGGAATCGGGCGCCGATGCCGCCGCCACCTACGGCCGAGACGGGCGTCGCTCTCCCTCGACCGTTCATGGGAATATCGGCGCCTCGTTGTCGCCGCTCCGAATTTTACGAGCGGGTGGCGGCGACGGCGGCGCGTCGAACCGAGCACGGATTTCGATTGTCCGCGTCGGAGCGATTTTCGAACAATCCGGCGTCCACGTGGTGGAGGACACGTGCCGCGCGCGCCGTGCGGCGACGGCGCAATCTCGACCAACACGCGCCGTTTGCTAATTATACGAGCTTTTACGAAGCTCGAACGAGGCGAAGTCGAAGCGCGAATTTAATCGTGTGCGTCTCTTGCTTTCAGATTCTCCGCCGCCTCCCTATTCACATTGTGCCATGGATAGTTTTAAACCCGAAGGTGAGCATTGAGCTTCGATCATCGATCGATCGTCGTCGATGGGGGCGGACGGGCGGGCGGATGTCGAAAACGACGCCGGCGGTCGCCAAGGTCGCGCGGCGAAGTCTCCGGAAAAATCCGCAAGGCGGCGCGTGGGAAATCGCGCGTCGATATTCGAATCGATCCGGCGACGACGACGACGATCGCGACGCGCTTCGCAGGAATGCCGACGAACGCTGCTCGCCGGGCCACCGTCGTTGTGAAAACGGACGGCTCGTCTAAATAAACCCGACGTCGACGCGCGCACGCACATGCGCGCGCATGCGCCAGCCGCCCGCCCGCCATCATCCAGCGCCCGTCCGTTCGTCCGTCCAGCTGCGATCAAACAAAAACAAAAGCGCGCGCGCGCGCGCCACGCGACACGCCGGGCGCGTCGTCGTCGTTGTTGTTTTTTGGTTCTTCCTTTCGGCGCGGCATTTCTGGACGAATCGCCGGCGCGCGCGTCGCGTTCAACCATCAACTCCGTTGCGAACCAAAACAAACGACGGCGACAGCGCACTTCGCGCCGATCGTGCGTGCCGAGGCTGATCGCGCGTTATCGACGCATCGGCGGCAGGACGCCGCTCTGCCCCAGATGCGACTCGCCGCCGTTCGCGGTCGTTTTCTCCGCGCGCGCATTGTTGCTCCGGTCGACTCGGCGCGCCGACCGCGACGGACAATCTCCGGCGGGCCCGTTATTTACGGCCGTCGCGTTGCATTTCCTGGCGCCTCGCGCGTATCTCGGCATCGCCGGGCCCCCCTCCGGACCGGCACGTTCGCGCGCGCCGGAGCTCGACACCTGAAATTCTAGAATTATGAAAATCGCGCGGCGGCATCTCGCCGATGCAGGCTCCCTCTCTCTCTCTCTATTTCTCCAATTAGAGCTTTCCGCGCCGCTCGCCTATGATGATGATGCGCGGGGCGACGACGTACGCATATATTTCTGGTGCGTGGCGCGTGGGTCGATTGTCTGAGCGCACTGACTCAGACGAGCGGCCCGGCGACGGCGGCTGGCGCCGCATGCGACCGCGACTACCAAAACGGGGGTCTGCGGTCGCTCGGTCTACGTCTCTTCGCGCCACGCAACGACGGCGACTCGTAAAGGCGCACCTGGAAGCCTGTCGCACATCGAATTGGGCCTAATTCGGAGCGCACCCTTCGCGCATCGAAGGCGGACACCTGACGTGCCGTCGTCGGGGCGCCACAACTCTCTCTCTCTCGCTCTCTGCTTTCTACGCGCGGCATTCCGTCCGAGACGTCTCGTGTGACATAACTACGTGTGGCGCACGTCGCGTGTACACCTTTCTTCGCTCGGGCGATCTTACGCCATTCGCGAACGAATCGCGCGTGCGGCATCGCAACCCCAAATTCGTGCGCCCGCGATTTAATGTCGGACGACGCATTTTCCCGCGTCGCCGTTTATTTTTAACTCGGGCGCACTTGCGGGCCGCATTGAAATTTGTTTACTCTCGAGCGCGCAAACAAAGCCACTTTAAAATCTATTAGCGAACGAGTGTTAAGTGGCTCAGATATTTACGAGTTTCTGGGCAGTAAAATCGTCGCGCGCGCGCGCGAGAGAGTGAGAGAAAGAGCGAGTACAGTCGCCGGTTGTGCAGCGCGCGGCGGTCGCAGCGCGCCGATAAATTAATTTCCAACGCCGACGATTAGAATTCATCGTAGAACCGGCGCCGCTCGGCGCTCCGAACGCCATCGGCGGGATTGGCGCTGATCGCGCTCCGATTTCGGATTTTCGCGCAGGAATTCCTTTGTTCGGCAGCGAACGACGGCGGCTTTGTCGCGGTTTGCGCCGCGCGTCCGGCTTCACGACTACGACGACGACGACGAATCATCGCGAGTACGTTTACGGAAATAATTACGGCGTTCCTCACGCGCAATTCGCACGCGATCGAACGCATTGTCGCATTGAATAACGTCGCGTTTGGCAATAAAACGAAAAACGTTATCTAAACGGCGACAATTACGCCGAGCAATGAATTATTGAAATTCGCGCGCGCGCCGCGAACGGCTTTCGCCGCCGTTTCGATTAATCATATGCCGGTGACGCCATAACTCGCGTACGCGCCGCATAAATTTGAGAATATGAATGAAACCGGTGTAAAGGCGCAATTTGTTTTTGTTGTCGCCCACGAGCGACGCGGCGCCGCGTCGCCGACGTTCGCGATTCGCGTGCGCCGCGAGGCGTGCGCGTTCGGTGCGAGACATTTCGTTGAATGGTCTTCTTTTTTTTGCTTACAGACCGAGCGCCCAGCGAAGCGCCGATCGTCTTTAGGGATTCATTCATCGGCTCGCTGACGACCAGCGGCGAAGGTGAGTGTTTATCGTCGGTCGCGGTTTCGGCGCGAAGTGCGTCGACGACGACGCAGAATCCGCGCCGAATGACATCATGCTTTTAATTCGCGGTCGCGCGACTCCTGATATTTTGCTTTCGCAAGCGTTCACTATTTGCTATCGCATTTCTCTCTCTCTCTGTGTGTCTCTACCTCCCTCTCTTTCTCCCCACCCTCGTTCTCTCGCTCGCGCTCTGCGTGCGTGTTTCTGCGACGCCGACGTTCGTTGCGTTCAGCCGATTCAATCGTACGAATCGGGATGGTTTTCCGCGACAAATGCGTTCGATGAAATCAGTTGTGCTGCTCGGTTATCTTGAAATTAACCGCCGCGTTTCTCTGCGAGATGGATGCGAAGCATGACGTCGGGCCTCACGACTCAATTCCAAGGTGACCAAGCCACCGAGCTGTCGGTAGCTAGACGCGGCGATAGTTTGTCCAACTAAAAATCAATAAAACCATTCATGAGTTTATCGCACATGCCGCGGCGCTCGACTCGGTTTCGGTTGCGCGTCGGCAAATCCATCTCTTCGTGCACGGGCGAAAACGCAGGTCGAATTTGCGTTCGTTTCCAGACAATCGTCGATCATTTGTTCGGCACGAAATTGGTGCAGACTCTTTGCCGGAGAGCGTCCAGAAGCGCCGGACGCGACGAACAGCTCGAGGGAAATGGCACACCTTTCCGCCCCGCGCGCAACCCCGTGACCGGCCGCGTGCTGGCGCGCCAGTCGCGTCGATTCCGGCCGAGCGCGCCGTTCCTTTCGCGCCGATGTTTATTATAAACAAGCCGCCGAGGCTGGCGCCTGTTTTATAAATAGCATGGCGTAATTCGTGCTTTTTTTTCGCTACTTCTCCGCACGACGTTTTGTGCGATCGCGAGCGACGCCCGAAAGAGAGCGAGAGAGGGAGAGAGAGAGAGAGAGCGGCGACGACTTTGCGTCGAGCCTGCGCGACTGACTGAAAAATAAGCGAGCGAACGCGCTCGACGCGCCTCGCCCGGCGCGCGTTCGTGTTGTAATTTTTCGGCTAATTGCGCGACGTTTGTTTGCGGCGGCGCGCGCAAATTTGTTTAGCGATTTGCAACGATTAGAACGTTTGAAGTTATTGTTGG
>JAODGE020002472.1:0-15518 GCA_027574965.2 Ecitophya simulans
AAAACAAAGCGTAAACTCAAAAATACAAATCTACCTTTTCAAGTTCAAATTGAGACAAATCAATTTTAAATTGAGACTTATTAAAATCAAATTGAGACAACCAACATTAAAATGAGAATAATTAATTTCAACTTGAGATTAAACCACACCAAAATAAACTTTCAATTTTAAATTGAAAATTAATAATATCTAATTGACAAGTAACTTCAATATAATAACGACTTTTTTTGACATTGGTTAACAAAGAAACATAAATAAATAATTAAAATTTAATATAATCCAAGTTAAGAACCGCCAGAATGAATCGTTGGATAGCCGCCACAAATTTTGCACAATTTCCGATATAAATTTTTACCCTATTTTGTCGCATTATTTTTCCAATCGTTGAGGCTGAAATTTATCTTGAGTTAAATAGTTTCCACCTTCCCCAGCTAAAATCTGTTGCATCTCACTGGTCAAGTTACTTTTCACTCCAGCTTTTACGCCTGACCATGCATTTTCGATTGGATTTAACATTGGGCTGTAGGGACTCATTCACAAAAGTTTGTGTTCCGCAAACTCTTCTTCTGCAAATATTTCCTCAATTGATGATATTGATGATACTATCTACGAGTATTTCTCGTTGTTGTTTCCGGGGTAATCGCGTGAATAAAATATGGTTAGCCGACTTTGTTCTTCTAAATATATGTTTTGAGAACGCTTTCTCCATTTGATTTTGTTCTCATTTTAATGATGGTTGTCTCAATTCGAATTTGATAAGTCTCACAATCAATTTGAAATTGATTTCTCTCAATGTGAACTTGAAAAAATATAGTTGCGAAAGGTCTCTAAAAATTATATTTTCAGTGCGCATTCATTACGCATTAACACTGCCCAGAATGACGCACTAACCACACACTAATGTTATTTCAATTGACCACAAAGTAAAAACAATGTGTACGCTTAAAAATATTAATGGACGTGTAAAATGCGTCAAAAGGTATAATTTATGATGCTACAAATCACTGTTACGAAGTAATTAAATCACGAACCTAGTCAAACTTGGCCTTGCTCCATGAACCAATGATGTATGACCGATGGACCAGCAAAATTCTCGCACAACAATACTAAACAGCTGCAATCAATAGCTAGCGAGCTCTTTAGATATTAATTACGGCCAGCAGGCGCTTGTTATTAGACACTAAGTTTCCGAGCAAATTTAATTAAACCGGACGGCGACGTGTGGCATCGAGAGACAGTGAAAGGCGCGCCAAACACATAATTTAAACGCATTTGTAGCCGCGTACCCACTACTTCAATTCATATCGAGCGACATTAATGGCCGACGCGGAGCGCATTCAAAGGTGCGCCAAATTCAGATCGTCAATCGTTCGCGTCCTCCGCACATTTTACGACGATGTGACAATGCTGACAGTCGGCCACGCATTCCGCGTTGGGCTCGTCGTCATTGTGTTATGATAATGAGCCGGCACTGCGCGCGCCGCGAGTTGGCGACTTCATTTCAACGAGGAAGAAACATCTCGACGCGTCGAAACCCGCTCCCGAACGTCGTGCGTTCGGCGGGATCCGGCTTGTCTGGTCGAAATCCTACCTGAGATAAATATTCTGGCACTTGACTTTTGAATGGATGGCAAAACTGCAAAACGGTTTATTGAGCAATCGTAAAAAGAACCTCAAAAGAAGTAGTACTTTCGCCGAACGAGCGGCAATGTTCGTCGGGAAAGAGTTAAGAAAGAATTTGAGTAACTTCCTTAAATATACCCGTAAAGGAAGAAACAAATTATTGATACCGAAAGAGCTGTACCTGTTAAGGATATACTGTAGATATACCTGTAGCTATGCCAGCCAGTGGCAATGCCAGCCGTTGTCTACATTTGCTCGAGGGTGGGTTATGTTATGGTTATATTCTTGGAAGTCTAAATATAAAGTTCCATTAAAACTAATAAATGATTTATTAACACATATCTTAATTCATGAAATAGTCGTAATCTGCTACTATAAAAGCAATTTAATAATTTCTTAACACATGTTGTTTACAATCCCGAACTCACTATCTGCTCCGACATTTGCCGCAACAGTTTCTTCAACAAATTGAAACTTTTGAGGCATACTGGTGGGTTTCGATTTTAACGTCAAGTCTCGTGTTCGGGTATGCATAAAAACCATAAAACAGGCAAAAAGAGCAGTCGACCCTCAATAAACAACCCATCCAACTCAGGTCAATTTTCGACGAAACGAACGGCTCCCGTTCGGCGATTGCGACCCACCGGTCTAGGGTCCCGAATACGCCCACGCGTCCACCCGATCGATGGCTAGAAACGTCGAATTAATCGACGCCCACCGACGCGCCGAGATGACGAAATTCGACCGCGGGCGCGACTCGCGGGCTTCATTCACGTTCGGCGTCGAGGAATTTCAGCGTCCGAACGGCGCAGAGATAAATTACGCTCGTGCCGCGCGATGAAACGCATCGCTCGCATGACGCGGGCGCAGGCGGGCCGAGGACCACGGGCGAAAGTCCATTAACCATGAACAGGTTGTTGCGTTGCGTTGTGTGTGTGTGTGTGTGTGTGTTTTCGGTTTGTTTTCTTCTCTTTTTTCACGAGACGTCGGTTGTTTCGCGAGGCGACCGCGGCGCGCCGCAAAGCAAACAATCTCCGCAGCGCGAACCCGAGCGACGAGAACGAAAAGAAGAGACGCCCGGCCACCTGCTCGGACGCCGCGCCGCCGAAGCGTGCGGACGTGACCGGCGTCGCCAATCGGTCGCTGCCTCCGTCCCAATCCGCGCTAATGAATCGTGCCGACCCCGTCGACGTAATTGTTATAGATGCATCTACATACCGGGCGCGCTTATTTGGTCGAACGGATCGAGCGCGCGCGCCACGCAATCGAAACGAACGTCGACGACGACGAAACGGACAATATACCTCGCGACAAATTGAAGAGCGCCGCGCTCCCGCTTCGCTATACGTTGTTGCGCGTGCGGCGCAAGCGCAAGCATAGTAATTGCACATTTAGCTGTGGCCGCAGACGTGCGCGCACACAGCCCGAAGAACGAGGCGCGCGCGTTTCGGTTCCTCTTGCCCGTCGGCGCGCGGGCAAACAAACAACAAACGTGTGAGAACAAACAGCCCTTCGCTTCGTTTAATTTAAATCCACCCTTGTGTGTATTTAAAGGGGATAAGCTGCCGTAATTCCGATTGTATTTTCTTCTTTAGCACAACTTTATAGAGAGATTTTTTTTCGTGCGTATTTTTTTCCATTGTTACGAGAAGAATTGTATAAATCTCCAAGCTTTCTTTGGTCGTGAGTGGCCTAACTACAAATATCTCGGAGTAAATATAACAAATAATAGAAAGGATAACATGGACATGGCAAAGTTAGGAAAGGTAAAACCACTATCTTGCTATGGAATGGCAACATAAAAAAGGAAATCAATAGAAAGGTATATTATAGCATTGTGGAAAGCATTTTGACATACGGAGCAGAGGTATTGGAGCCGAACACTTAAAACAACAATTATGATTAGTATCAATAATGAAGAAATTTGAAGGAAAATTGAAGCCAACACCACAATACTAAACCACATCAAAGAGAAACAACTGAAATGGTATGGGTCACATGAGAAAAATAAAAAAAGAAGAATACCCAAGATAATCTGGGAGTGGATACCACCGGAGCAACGGAAAAGGAGTGACGGAAGACGACGTCCAAGACAAGAAGACGTGAAAATTAGAATGCGGCAAACGACTTACGTTGTAAACGCCAGAAAAAATATATATCAGAAAAATGTACTTTTGTCCCACATACCGGCCTACATCAAATGAGACATGGTATAATGACCAAAATATTGTACAAAAATTTTTTACTTTGAAACATATTTTCGTCCATTATTCTTGGCGGAAAATATTCAAATATTTACATGAGCAAAAATATAAAGTAAATTGAAATTTAAGTTTTTCTGGTGTTAATAATTTTCTTGCGAAAAAAAAAAGAGAATGAGAATGTGTGGGACACACATAGAACAAAACCAAAAATTTGTGAGAAAAAAACATTTTTAGTTCAATAATTTTTTTACAATATAAAAAAATTATTTTCATAAAAAACAGTTGGTCTTGTTAAGTATTAAACGCAAAAGAAATGAATGCGAACGTTTCACATTGACAAAATTCGCGCCAAAAAATGTCTGCTCGTTATAAATCGCTCGCCGCGATAAGTAGGTTCCGCATAATGACGCATAACTTAAAAAGAGAGAACGTTGTTCTACATGTTGAAACGTGCGGATGGCGTTAATTCGGTTCCTTCCGCCGCGCGCCTCGTCAGCAATGTGTCTTCGGGAGCGTACGCTCGCGTCAGCTGCGAGGAAATCAACATTAACGGTATCACAACATCTGTTACGCGTTCTATTTAGTCGCGCCGTCTCTCTCGCCAACCGTCGCCGTGCGCCGAACGATGACAGGTATGAGTATTATGGACGTATGCGTGGCTCGCATCAAACAAACGCCGGGTATCATTAAATCGTTCACGCACGTGACGCGTTTCCTCGGCGTCGACCCGCGACGATGGCCGCGAACCGGAGTTGAGTAAACTGCGCCGTTTACGCGCTCTATTCTGGGTTATCTTTTTTAACTGCCATCGACAAGTGGCGAATGCGATGATTCACCTGCGCGTGCGCGCGCGCCTCGATAGGGATGATGGCACGCGCGTCGATACACGATTGCGTGCGCATGCATATTGCGCGCGCATTCGCGTTCAAGCTGGCCGAAATGATTCATATTCATGGCGGTCGAACTGAATTCGTGAAATTCTGCATTTCCATTTAGCAGGAGCCGGAGTTCGGGAAAGGACAAACGCGCGCTAAATTAGTGCCAACTGGGAGTGGAAAGGTCTGCAGAGACGGAAAGTTGCAAATGTTCCGAACGTGACGTGATCGGACAGGACGGTCTATTTTAGTTAAATTTAATGAAATATATTAATTTCAAAGTGATGCAACACCTGTACTCGTTATCAGAGTAATATCGGTAATATATAATTTCGTATTCCTGTTTACAGTTTTAATAGATTTTCTATGGCGAAAAAAGTGGTCAAGCAAACAATGATCTTTGAACATGCGCGAATTGAGGTACAATGCGAAATAATAAAATTCGCGCTCAAAAATATGTATTTACCTAGAAATTCGCAGTTCACCGAGCAATAATTTTGCAGTGGTTCTTTAAATTAATTTTAGCGCCAATTCAAAATGGAAAATAACACAAACAAATGAAATACAAGGTCAATAATGTTTATTTCATTATAAAACATCAACAAATCGTGCACGAATTAATTAATTGAAGTGCATTTAAAAATTTAAACATAGCACACACAGAGCGCTTAATACTCCATCCTGTGCTGCAATGCGGCTTTTGTCACGATAACGCCGTGCCTCTAGTTTACTGCGAACGAACGCAATATTCGTTTCGATAAATTTATTTAGCTGCAAAATAAATAGTGAATAACACGGAGTGCGGAATTAACCCACAATGTATGAACGCGATCTCATTAAATCACACGAACGCAGAAATTTAAGCCATGCGAACAAGCGAATGAGCACGTCGACGTTAAATTTTCGTGCGTAATACGTCGCCGCCACAAGCGCAATTTATGCCACTCTTCCGATATTTATTCCTAAACGTTTCAGCTGCACAACACGCTTGAACGCGCGCCGCGCCGTTTGTGGGTTATTTCAATGTTACTTAATGCAACCGGCAGCCAGGCGTATTGTGAATCTCGACGTCTGCCGGTTGGCGGATGGATAGCCGCGTTTAGCATTTACGTTTACGAGAAGATGGAAAGTTCAAGACCTACTTTCGCATTCGATACGTTCGAAGTGAAATATCGTGGCGTGCGGTTGCACGTCCTGCGTTTCTCGTTCGGCGTTCTACGTGCTTCTTCTATTCCTGATTTATTTGTGCCCAGGTGCATACGCAAGGTACGCAAGAATAACAGCGCCGCGCCAACCAAAAAAAAAAAGAACACTCAATAAAACATCAAATATGAAAGTTTATCTCTCCGGCCTGGATTTGATGCTACATCGAGCATGCGGCGGATCAATTCGGGCCGGTTTCACAAAACCAGCGAATCGCACGGATTCGTAGCTGAAAATTGTGCTCACAGTTCTGACCTTAATATTCCCAGCAATAAAGTTGTAAATCCTTCAACATCGCAGTACTTTAGAGGCCATTAAGGCGGCGAATTGAATTTCGCGATGATTTATTTTCGCACCGCGACGGCCATCACGTAATAATCGTTGCGTACGTTTTATTACTTCCTACGACGTCAATGTCTAGGTCGGCCGCCTCCACGGCGCTCTTTTGCGAGCTGCGCTGGAAAAGAGGGCGTTGGGCGTTCGTGCGCTGCGGTTGCCTTCGGTCCTGGAGATTCGCGGCGCTCTTCTGACGACGGCGACGCGCGACAAAAAACAACACATGGCTGTATAAACGCGTTTCAATCATGCGCGAATGATGAGGCGCGCCATCTAGGCGAGCAGGAGACGAAACAACCAGAGCACGCAAAAACTACATTCTCATGCGCAATCTCATTCGGCACTCACTTTGGCAATCTTAACGCCGACAGCCCCTCTTGACTGTTTCGTCCTTGACGCAGGAGCGCCGCACGCGATGCGAAAAGCAACAACGTCCGTGCGCCGAAATTGGTGATGGATGTAGGCGAGCGGAATAAACGCGCATCGACGAGGAGCCGATAAGTACATGACACTCACGAGATTAGATCTCGCTTATCGTAGATGGTTTCTTATGCACATTCTCAATTTCTCTCAATTTTTCCTCTCCCGATCGTGCGGACGACGCTCAATCAAAAATTGTATATTAATAGTGAACTAAAATTTGAAAATCAATTGATTCCAGTGTACATGACGATTCGGTTGGAATTGCGGATGGAAACAAACAAAATATTGATGAAAATCGGATGATTACTAACAAAGTTACAGAATGTACGATAAAGTTAATTTTGACCGACACGCCCAAAAATTTGGAACAACGCTTAGCACCATTGGAAATGTGATAAAACGCAGATTCTAAAAATATTGTTAAAGCGGCGACGAATTTTTTTCATAAAAAGTTATCATCCACGCTTTGTGAGGTCCAAAATAGCCTTCACATGTATTTTATTTTTGACTAACACGCCCAAAAACGATCAAATCAAGCTTACCACCATCGAAAACCCAATGAAATGTAGATTCTGAATGTGTTGTTAAGGCGGCGACGAAGTGTCTACATAAAAAGTAGTAAACAATTTGGTTTGTATGAAAATTTTTCCATGCGTTTTAAATAGGCACTATTTTTTGATTTTGACCGACACGACCAAACATTTTTGAATCTTGCTTGCACTTAATACAATATTACATGTGTACAAGTGCCAATCTGCGCGACGAACTTTCTGCATCACAAGTTACAGCCGTTTTAGCCAATTTCCCACGTATTTTAAATGGACATGCATTTTTTATTTTAAAGTCATTTTTGACCGACACGCCTAAAACATTTCAAGTTGTGCTTAATTGTAATCGAAGGCCGATTAGACGTAGCACATATACATATACATATACATATATGGAAAATTTTTAGATGTTAATTTTTGCATAAGAGCAATCTATTGCTAGAAAATCTAGGGCTAGGTTCTCACAAATCTTTATCAGCCGTTTCGCGTCGGGAAACAGCCGCGAAATGACTGACAATGAGAATACTTTCTTCGTCGCCGTACGTAAGCGTGCATAATGCGGGCCGAGTCTCTGCGTCTTAAGTTCCTCCTCGATCGAGCGCGCGCGCAGAGACGTGAAAGCGCATGATATTGAAGCGCAACGCGAACGCCGCCGCTGCGCTCCGACCGCGCCGCCGAGTCGCACGGTCTCTCGCCGCGCGCCGTCACAACACACAACAGCAAAATGTCCATACGTCGATAGGTCGTGGCGTAGTGGCATGCGATTTAATGCGTTCGCCGCGCAGCGGCGGGCCGTAAATGCAAACGTAATGATTCCTCGAATGCGCCATGCCTGTTTTAATCCGTGCGGCGCGCGCCGTCGCCGACTTCCTCGTACAAAGCCGCGCGGTTTGGATTTAAAACAAACGAAAGTGCGCGCAAACAAAGCAAAGATTTGCCGGCGCATTCATCCCACATTCAAATGCAGAATTTAATACCCGGATTAACGCGAAACAAAACGCCGAGTAAAATATTCGGATTTTCCGCGCGCAAAGAAATTGTGCGACAAACTATTTTTCAGTCAAGAACGACGAATGGATCTCGAGCAATAAAATTTAAAAATTTGAAATAACCCGTTAAAAAGTTTTGACCACGTATCATAAATATTATACAATCTGACGATATTCATAGCCCATAAGCATTTATTTCGTTATAAATACATCCCACAAGAAGTGAAAGTCATACCTTGGGCAATATAGTGGATTTAAATTTGGGCATAAAAACTATCATTCTATATTACATTTCAACATCAAAGCCTAAAGCTTATAAATTATGCCGCAAAACGCAAAGTTTTGTAACTCATTCCTATGCGATTCGACGATTCGTTGTCTTTGCGGTTGGAAAAGCACGAAACGTTGGGCGCTATGAAAGTTCTCCACGCCAACAGTCTTTATCATTTGACTGCAGCGCCTGGATCGGAAACAACAGAAAACAAAGTCGAATTATGTCCAATTGAGGGATACTTTCCGAACTTCAGGTATACGCATAGTGTTTAATTAGCGGGTGCATTCGAGGGCACGATGTGTAAAGTGGCGGAGACGAGAAACGTGAAATGAGGAAGGACATCGTGGAGATGGAGGCGATCGCGGAGGCAAAAAATAGCAGCGGCCGGCGCACGATGTGCATGCCAGTGTATTGTGCATGCGCGGATGGCGCGAATCGTCCGAGCATGATCCTAGATTTATCTGCGCTCTGCAGGCGCGCGCTTCGTGCGAGGGCAAGGAGGTGGACGCCGCCACCGCCGCCGCCGCCGCCGCCGTGTTCTTCGAACGGCGCTCGCGGGTACGTCGCCATAAACTGCGGGCCGTTCTCAATCGTCGGCGCGACAAACTTCCAGTTTCGCCGACGGGCATCTGCGCGCGCGCGCTCTCTTGACCGGCGCGGTCGTTTTAATAACAATTTCTGCCATATACGGCCGCGATGCCATCGTCGGCGCGCGAGCATAAAACTACATAATGCGACGGCCCTTTTACTGCTTTTTTGGCGAATAAAATCTCGGTTGCCGTCGTTGCGCGCAGTTGCCATAGTTACGCGCACGGTTGCTCCGCCAAGAGACGTTAACGAATGCCATCGGCATTCCAGCAAACGTCGCGCGCTCGCGTTCCTATGGCGCAACGCGCGTCGATGCGCGTTTACTAATCTAATTTATAGCGCGTGCGACCAGCGCGCACCGAATCGAGCGCGGCGCCCGGATCGGCGCATAATTTTCCAGGCGCGCCGGAATATCGGCGGACGCTGCCAACTCATTACGTTGCGTTGATTAAGCATGCGAAGCGCGCCTTGGGGCGTGCGACGAAATGCGTCGGGTCGGCGCGATACGCGAACACAATGGCAAATCACGCCAAACCATCCATAAGCGCGTTCATTATTTTGTCGCGATAACTTATCTGAACATAACCTACTTTCAGCTGCGGAAATCGTAAATTGACGAAAGCGTCTTAATAAGATTTCCTAGTCGGGCACTGCTGGTTCTTCGATTTTTCAAAATTTCAACCGCAAACAACTAAATTAACAATTATAACGCTCGAACTGTTTTTGCGCCACGGTTATCGGCAATTCCCCTTCGCACCATTCGCCTGCCGCACGAAGCGTACAAATTTTATTTCTTTAATCACCGATAACTCGCGATTGGATGCAAAAATCCCGATGATTCTTCCAATTATAGCGGAGATCATTTCGTAGAAGCAGAATGAAACAAAAATTATAAAATTCGCTTGAGTGGTTATTGCGTTCTTTGTTCAATACAAACACCTCGAAACTGTGCGTGGCTCACTTTTCGATAGTCACAGTGCCTATTTAAGCGACCCAGTGATTCTCGTTCAGAAGGTTAAAAATGCCTTCGATAATAAATCATTGTTCGAGCGCGCAATGTGAGCAATAACTAATTAAGGGGCATTTTTCAAGTCGTCGGCACGGCGTTCATTAGCAAATCAAATTAGGCACGCATTGTTAATATTATTATTTTCGTTTCGTGCGCCGAAGCTTTTAAAACCAACAAACACGCCAGTAAAGTCCGCTCCGGCGTTGTTTATGAAACATTAACCTTGACTCGTCCTAACATAGGCCTAAGCAGAGAGAACTCTATTATTATTTTAATGCTCGAAGAATGCGTCGGCGACTCGAGAAGCCGCGTCGGCAAAAGGTTGGCGAACGTAGCGCACGATTGTAAACGTCGGCAAATATGTACAATCAATTATTCGTAATGTGTAACGCCGGAACGATTTAATTAAACGGCGTGCGCGCGCAGCGTTGACGTGCAGAAAATTGTTCGCGGCAAAAAAGGCGCGCACTGCGCCTTGGCAGTGAAAGCGCGTCGGGTTTTTTTTTTGTTCTTTTCTTTTTCTTCTTTTTCGATCGTCAACCGCAGGTTGTTTGCGCGCGCGCATTGCGCACCGGCGCGCCACGCAGCAGAATACGATCGACGCAAGCATGCGTAATTGCGTACAGCATAATACATGCGGCAGGATGCGATAGCGTGCTAGCGTGCGCGTGTTTTCTGCGCTCCGTGCGATACGGTCGGCCGATATGGTTTCCTTGCTCGTTGCGAAAACTGCGCAAATCACGCGGCATCTGAAGATATTAACCTTAGAGACGATGCGTTGTGGGCTGCGTTGCGTCGGGCCGAATTCGTCGTCGCGAATTCGGCGGCCGCGCGCGATGCAAAAGCGGCTCCGAAGAGGCACGCCGGAGCCAAGAGACGCGAACTCCGGTGCGCCGCCGTCGTTCGGCGCTTCTTAGGCTGTTGCTCTTTCGCTCCCTCCGCAGTTACGCCAGGCTCGTTCCGCCGGCACTCGGCGCTCGCATTAAATAATCCCACGGCATAAGGCACACCAGCACAGCACACACACACACCGCACCGCGCACCAGGCTAGATCCGAGCGGAATGCGCGAGCGAACGTCGACGCCGCGCGCCCGGCTCGCCCGCCGAAAACTTCGCAGTTCGCACGCCGCGCGCGGCGCGAACAAAAACGCGCGCGCGCCCCCGTCGATTAGGTAGAGCGTCGTCGAATGCGCGCCACGGCACAGCGCGGTTTTTTACACGCAGCGCGCAGCAGCAGTGCGCCGACGCGACTCGCGGCGCGCGCGTTCGAAAGTCGCGGCCGGCGCTGGAAAACCGTTGCGGTCGCGGTGCGCGCGGAAAGGTAGAAATATGCCGACGGTGTCGACCAACCAGATACGTGCGCGAACGTCTCTCTGCGTCGAGTCGGAGTCGTCGTTCGCGTCGTTCGCGTTGCCGACGCCGCGGAGAGGGCACCTTGCGCGTAGTATCGCATTCATGCATGCGCCAACGACTTATTCGCGGCGTCGGGCTAAGGATGTCGAAAATATATCGATATATCGATATTTTATTTTTCGATATATCGATATAACTATTATTTTACCAAATTCTAATATATATAATTATATGCGATAAAGCGAGCGCGATATATCGATGTTTTTCTGTAATTATTTATATAATGATAACGATATTTCCAAAATATATCGATTCGATATACATCGATACATTTTTGCATTTCCGATATCGCGACGGTCGGGCTTACGCGATTATTACTTAAGAAACGCGCCCGGTGCAGAAAAGGCAGAAAAGGGTGAGGGGGAGGAGGGTGCGACTTTTTCGACGTTTTTTTTTTTCAAACGGCGCCGTCGTTGACGCGCCCGTTTTGTGCGTATTCTTGCCGCCACCCACGCTCGGCGAGACGCTAAGTGACTTACGCTCCTTACCCTCCCGCAACGTGCATTAGCGTCTCGCGCACTCGGCGAAGAATGTCTCTCCGCGTCCGCGCGGTTCTCACCGTCGGCGCAGCCGAGGCTCTCGACGTTCTCGGGCTCAACGGCTCGCGCGCTTTTCCGTCGATCGACGGCGCGCTGTTTGCGTTCGGTCGTCGCGATCGCCCAAAAACAAACGCACGGAAATCGACGTCGCCGCGGCCCGCGACCAGGTTCCAGAGCCGCTCGTGCGGCTAACGACCGCGCTCGCGCGCCCGCATGAAACGCATCGCGCAACATTTATTGCGCCCGCGCGGATTGTCCTTGGACATTAAAGATACATAAATGCGAACGTCGCGGCACGAAGCGCGCCGCGAGCGGACGCGCGAGAAGAACGCAGATGCGACGAGCCGCGCGAGCCGCATTCCAACAGGTGTTTGTAGGTTAAGGAATTTGGCTCGTCCGTCCGTTTCGTCGTCCGTTTCCTTCGGCGGGCGCGCGCGGCGGGTCGGTTTCGACCGCGGGCCGGTGCGCGCCGACCTAGAGACTCGAATTCTCGCGCGGAATCCGGCACGCCGCCGTCCGCCGCGGACGAGGCGGCGCGGGCCGAAGGAGACGAGCGAGATCTCCTCGGCGACCAACTTGCGCGCCGTCCGCGCGCGCCGCAAAGCACGCTTAATGCATTCAGATATGATCGATGCGCCGTCATCCTATTTGTATCCCTTCGGTGTTCCGCCTTGTCGCCGCTTCCAATCAGATAAACCAAGGCGGAAACGCGAAGAATTGGACGTGCCCAAGGACGCCGTTTGCGATGCAAATTGCCGAGCCGTTTTCGACGCTCGGCTCGTCATTATTGTCGCGGATGTTGTTGTTAGCCAAAGGACGATTTTCTTTAGTTTCAACCTAGGCAACCAACATCGCAGTCCAACGCGAACTACTTTTCGGCAAGTCTCGTGTATTGTTTATTCTTTAGCCAAACGGCAAATCGTCGCGCGTGTGCGGAAAATCCCGAAAAACCCATTTGAACACATAAATCTCGCTCGCTTCCAGTTGAAGCCGGTGCTCGGCTTAAGTACGTGATGAATTCCATTACGTGCTGGAAAACCATATTTTCCGCCCGTCGTTACGGCACGCGACCGTGGCGCCGGCCCCAAAGTGAAATTTCATTAAAATGTATACGGCGGGAAGCCGGGCGGCGGCGCCGTCATGCCAGCGGGCGGTTTTCTTGCACCCGGGGACCTCTCTGGACGGAAGCCCGCCTAACTTTCTCATCTCGAGCGTTCCGTCACGTCCCCATTTCCAGCGCTGGAATATAACTCCGAGCGGGCGGTAGGAATGCGGAATCGTCTTGTTCCTCCGCGTTGCCGCCGACGCTCCACATCCGGAGCACCCCTTGATCCGACGGAAATGCTCCTGCCGTGCGCTGGCGCTGCGCCGAAGATCGCGCCTCGACTCACAACGACGTCGTATAGCAAGAAACAGAAAAATATTGGCAAACGACATTGATCAATTAATCTGCCCCCACCGCCTCCCTGCCGCTAATTATCAGCGTTTTTGTATCCGAAGACGAAGGACGAAGACGTGCCTTCTGGGACGTTAAACAACGCAAGAGAGATGCTTTATTACGTTTGCACATCATGCATTGTTTCCGCTTTTAGGCTTTAGGGACAACAAACGGCATGCGCTTTGTGTACACTGTTTCAGACAGACGAACCATTTCCTTCGTCATAAACACGAAAATTGCTTGGGACGTTTGCGCTACAACGTCCGAAAGTCGACGACATCCCAAAAAAACGATAATCCGAATGATAACCAACGTCATCTAACGTTCGCGACTCTTTGTTTGTTGCGTTTTCTACTTATAAATGCAAAAAGAAAATATTAAATGTTGCATAAATATAAATACGATGATTAATGCAAATTTCGACGTCGACGAGACGTGACTTTGCGACATCTGCTTCCTCGCTGAAACGTCCAACGAAAGAACGAGAATCCTCAAGGTGCAAATCCCCACTGGGGACGATTTAAATATGGCGAGGAAGCGTCGCGCAATCTCTCCCTGAAAGAGCAGGACGAGGCACGCTAAATTTCTCGGAGAAATGCGGGCGCACGTGCACGAAGAACTCAAACACTCGCGCGACCCAAGAGTAATTGAATGTTTGTCTTTTCTCCGCTGTTTCGTCCCGGCGGCGGCGTTTAAATGCGAAATCAAATCCCGAAATAAATAAGAAAAAATATTATATACGCAAATATTAATTAAAGAACGCATTCAGCGACACGTGGAAGCGTTCGACATGAAATATCTCGCATTCTTTGACATTCGCTCCATTTACTCGACGAAATAAACAAAAGAGAACTAAACGTAAGAAGACATTTTGATGCAGATATATGAATATCTCCTAATTCCGGGAATGGAACAGAAAGTTGGGTGACACGCGCACGAAATTATCTAGGCTTTAATAGACTTTAGTGTCGACTATTGTTTAGTGTCGTTTGAATTGAACCGCCGCCAGTTTATGTGCTTATCGAGCGCAACACAATAACATCTAGTCTAGCCCTTTTCGCATAATTAAGGCATTGTCGCGGTTTGGTGCGGCCCTCTCCGGGGGCGGCTTGTCACGCCGCTTCTACGCCGCCCGGCGACACTTTCTATGAATAGTAAGCCGCAACAAACGCAACGCCCTCGTATTTCACCGGGCGGAGAACCTCTGTCGCCTCCGAAATTATCGTACCTGCATATATTTTGAGCGTTACAATGGATTCACAGGGTTTTGGCAGAAAAATCGGACTCGCAGCGCGCTCAAAGACGTAAAACACATGATTCAGTCGGAAGATGGCGTTCAAAATAGTATGTTTCTAATCTAGCACTAGATCCTGAGGAACTGTTTGAGACCAATTTCCAGAATTTGAATTTGGACGATGTGTGAAATATCCTGACGTGTGAGATTACTTTCGATTTCATATTCGTAATCATCGCAGCAAAATATATCAGAAATACTCGAAGTTATTTATAGTGCTTCATGCACAGTATAATCATTGATATTGATATTCGACATTCATAGGCCATTGAATATGCGGGTCCGACATAGCTGGAAATATCGGTTAAGTGTGAGAAGAACTTGTTCATTAGCTTACGAGAGCTTACGGTAAACGTCTGACCACAGTTAAATTCTACAAATTAAACTAAGAGCGCAGAGTTTGCGATCGAAACTCGTCGTGAATTTTCGCGCCTGCCAAAAGAGTCAGTGTGTTATAATTATCAAGACGGTGTGGTTTTCTTACTGTCAACGCCGGTGTGAAAATAAGGCACACAAATTGTAATTATTAAATAATGAAAAAAATGTTGTATGCCTCTACTACAACACACACATAAAAAACACGTTAAAATAGAAATTATAATACATCTGCCAATAATCAATAATTATAAACAAAGTGGAATTATCAGTTGCAAATATCGAAAACATTTATTAGAATCTATTTTAAAAAATTCTAAAAAAACGTATTTATCATATTATATTTCATATCCAACGATAGATCGGATACTTTATTTTGCATGTTAT
>JAODGE020002473.1:0-10280 GCA_027574965.2 Ecitophya simulans
TTGCATTCGATTTTTGGCGAATGAAAAAAAAATTGCAAAATATAAAAAACCAATTAAACTAGCTTAATCGACGCAGAATTGAACGTAGATTCGAATAGTACTAAGCAATTTTGTCTTGAGTTAATATTAGTTGAGATAATGTTTGACTGATTTAACATTGCATTCGATTTTTGGCGAATGAGAGAAGAGGTACCTCTTCTCTCTTTTTCAAAAAATGGCAAAATGTAAAAATCCAATTAAACTAGCTTAATCGACGCAGAATTGAACGTAGATTCGAATGGTACTAAGCAATTTAGTCTGGAGTTAATATTAGTTGAGATAATGTTTAACTGATTTAACATTGCATTCGATTCGATTCGATGCTAGTTTAATTGGATTTTAACATTTTGCCATTTTTTGAAAAAGAGAGAAGAGGTACCTCTTCTCTCATTCGCCAAAAATCGAATGCAATATTAAGTCAGTCAAACATTATCTCAACTAATATTAACTCTAGACAAAATTGCTTAGTACCATTCGAATCTACGTTCAATTCTGCGTTTATTAAACTGGTTTAATTGGATTTTTAAATTATGCAATATTTGACAAAAATACAAAAATGCAAAGATGAGTACTAGCGCGACAAGCTCGACTGACTCGTGGTTGCACCGCGTGGGTCTGCGCTAGTCGTTCCGTGCCGAGCCGATGTAGTCCGCACGACAAACGGAATTCCCAGCAACCAACCAACTAACTTGGTAGATGAGCCAAGCACACATAAATGCGAGTGCGTGCACGCTATGTCGACCTACGGGCGCGAGAAAGAGTCGAGATAAGATTCGAGCGATGCGAGCGTGATTGACGCCATTCGCTTGTCGTCGGCCGGTACGTGTTAGACACTGATGTTCAAATATTAACTAATTTTGGCAATCATTTTTACCTACTTTAGGTAGAAATTCTAGAATAAAGCGTGTGGAAAATAAAAGACCAACGAAATTAAGTAAAAATTACAACAATTTGCAAGACATTATTTGAAAAAGTTGAAAAACTTTGGGGAGAATTTTGACCCAGTTTCAATAGAAATTCGCAAATATAGTGCATTGAAATTGCAAGTTCAACTTTTCTGCTGCAAAATGAAGTGAAAATCACAAAATTTTCTGCTTTAGATTGCGTGTTCATGTTCATGTTAAATAATCATGTTGAAATTAAAAGTCCAACTCTGTTTCTACTAAATAAAATAAACAAAACAAAGTAAAAATTGCAAAACTATCTTTGCTAGAACCCGTATGACGGCCATGTTTTATAGTGTTCAAAAATTGGCAAACTTTAGTATAGTAAAACTATCTGTTCTATATTATGGCGTGTTAAAGCCGGTTTTGAAAGACGTTTCAAAATTACCAAATTTTGGGTACCATTTACAGGATTTACAGGATTTACAGGAAGTAGGTCATCTTGTAGAAATTGGAGAACAAAACACCTTGACGTTGACAGACTTCCTTTTTTGCTACAAAATAAAGTAAAAATTGCAAAACTTTGTGCTCTTATGCAATTCATTTAAAAGGACATTACCAACCCCCACTTTTTGATCAGCTGATGTAGATTATTAAACTATGGAAGTTATAGACTGCAACCAACTCAACACATTCAAACGTAAACAAGGTTAATTCACAGCCGAGTCATCAAATTAACTTCGCAACACTCTAATTTTCAAGGTATTAAGTTAATTTCAGTGTAACCTACGTCTTCAAATTAACTAGGATGTTAAAAACATTAGAAAACGCTGACGTTACAGACGCCGAGTACCTGAATCAGTTAATTTTTGGTGAAAACGCACCAAAATGTAAGTTAATTTACCTTTATGAATATAATGTTCAAATTCAATATGATTATTGCAGACTGTTCTAATGTACAAGCACAAGAATATATAAAAAAGCTCGGTTCTTGTACAGTAGAGGAATTGGCTAAGGAGCCTTCTAGACTACAAGAGGACAAGCAAAATGTTCAAGACAAGACTCAAGAGCTTGCAATCGGACATTATCAAACATTTATCCAAACTGCAGAATGTTCCAGGACTTCATTCAATCACTTCAACCAGATTGAAGGAAAACTTAATGCATTACTGGAACACATTCCTGTTTTTGGTGACATGTGTGTCAATTTCCTACAATCTAGTGAAGATATTAACAGGATGCGGAAACTGAATACAATCACAATCGTAAAGAATGCTCAGCTGTTAGAGATTCTTGAGCTGCCACAGTTGATGGACAGTTTTGTAAAGGATCATTTGTATGAGGAGGCTTTGGAGTTAGCTGCATATGTTTATAGACTACAGAGTAAACACAGAGGCATTGGGATTATGCAAGTATGTCAAGTTTTGATGAAACTTATTAATTATTTTCTGATTGTAATGCGTTTTTTTGTTAATATTTAGAGCCTCGTCAAAGAAGTTGATAAACTATGGCTTGTAATGCAATGTCAATTAATTTCTCAACTAAGTTCTGACATTCAACTACCGAAATGTCTTCAAGTTATCGGACACTTGCGACAAATGTCCATTTTTACGGAAACCGAGTTGCGTCTGAAGTTTCTTTTGGCCAGGAACCGATGGTTGGAAAAAAGCTTGAAAGATATTCCACAAACAGATGGTAAGGAAGTTAAGAAAGTGTCACATGTTGTAATTTATGCGACGAATTTTTACAGCAAATCAATTCCTGAGCAAGCACATTGAAATAACTCGAGTGAATTTGTTTTCCATCATAACGCAGTACCGCGCAGTGTTCAACGACGACGAACATTCCCCGCTTTCAATCCGTAACCAACTAGTCAATCAGAACTGCATCTTCTTCGGATGGCTCCGCATGAAAATCGAACACTTTCTGCGGACGTTAGAAGCGCATCTTCCTCGTGTCACGTCAGTCGACACTATTCTAGGTCAATGCATGTACTTTGGGCTGTCTTTCAGTAAAGTCGGCTACGATTTTCGGCAGCTTCTCGCACCGATCTTCCTCAAGACCATTGAACAGCAATTCAGTAACGCTCTGCATGACGCTACGATTGCGTTCGATAGCAATATTGAAAAGTTTACTTTGATTAACAAGAGTCACACGAAATTGCCGACGTCTTGGAGGAGTAAGTCGCAAGATCCGTTGCAACCTCCAGATACTTTGATGGAGTTCTATCCCCTTGCCGATTATACGAATAAATTGCTGACAGCGTTTAATAATTTGAGACTGTGTCCAGCTTTGAGTATTCTTGAGAATGTGACTCGCCAATTGGAACGGTCTTTAATTGCGGTTTCGGCTGGAGTATTTGTACTCTATGAACAGGAACACCAAGCTTTCACAGTGAATTCGAAAGATTCGTTTACGAGATTGTGCATGTGTTTTGCGGACGATTTGGTTCCTTTTGCGCAAAAAGCTTTACACATTATTTATCCGCCGAATTGCGTTGCTCAGCATTTGGGTATTAGCGTACAGAAGTTGCAGGATAGTAGAATTGGGTATTTAAATAGGGAGATTATTGTTGCGAAAATTGTTGATTTGCTGCCTGGAAAAGTTATTAATATGCAAAAGGATGTAAAGAACAGTAACGCGGAAGTTATAAGTGATGGGAAGGATGAGAAGTTGGAAAAGCATGATAGTACTCCAACTCTCGAAGACCATACTTTAGAGGAGTAATATTGATATTTATGAATGAGATAATTGCAATATAAATACTTTATGATTGGATGATGATGTATTTAATAGAAAACACTGTTTATGAGCTGGAGTAGAACGGAAGTTTTAACAGCGCAAGATGTGTTTGTAAAAAGATCAAAAGTTGGCCAACTTTGGACATGGAAATACTGCGATCCGAAATGGCAGTGAATTAGAAGTTCAAAAAGAAAATCTAACATTCTGCAACCAACATAACATCGACTTCACAATCGCACATTTTGTTTTGTTCAATAGGTTATTCGTTAAAATTAACGTTCAACTTGCAAAAATAGATTAAACAACGATGAATAACTTACTAAAAGTATTACAAACAATACGCCCCATACGAGGCTTTGTGAAACAATCGAAACGAACCTTTCTTTCGCAAGCGTACAGCTGTAACGACGCATGGAATCAAAGAAGTTCATCACAAATCTTGAGCAAGGTACACATTGATGATCTCTTCTATGATTTGGACCAACGATTCGTAAGAACTGGAGCTATCAGCGCTGTGGACGTTGATATCTACGCCAACAAGGTCCAGGATGAAGCCCACGTTGACGAACTTTTGGATTTAATTCATAAACTTAGAATGAGTTCAGAAACGAGCAATACTTTGGAATCAACAGGACATGCAGTCATTCGTTACCTACTAAAACACAACAAAACAGCAGAATTAATTAACGTTCTTGATGACAGACTAAATTACGGTGTGTTTCTGGACTACTACACAGCAAATCTTCTCATGGATCACTTTTACAAGCAAAATGATTTCGTTGCTGGGTGCAATATTGCAAGCCAGATGATGCTTCAGGAAGAGTTAAAGCATCCAATAACTAAATCTCTTGCATTGTTACATTGTTATAAATATCTTTGTGACCCAAAAGGTTGGCCAGAAGTTGCCATAGTTGAAGAACCCGAAGAGGAAGTGAAGGTCAGGGTGAAATTTTTAAGAAATCCATATGATGATGGACATTTTGATCTTAAAACCGATTTGCACATTGTTGGAAAGACTCTGATGGAGTTTACAAGAGATTCACAACAGACTGACCTTGTTGACAGATCATTGCATGTTATTGGCTCGGTTTTATTGGGCAAAGAATTTGATAAAAACCTCTTGCAAGATAGTTTGCATGAAGAAGTTCTAAAACTGATCGCAAATGATAATCCGATGAGGAAAGAGTTGGAGAACGTGTTTAAAGAACGCGGAGATATCCTGAAAACATTAGAAGATAATGTAGTTAAGGCAGAACAAAAAGTAGCCAATGATGATGTCACTCAACAAGTAAAACTCTTCACAGAATGGGAAGAAACGCGTAAGGCCAGCCTGGAAAAACAATTGCAACGTTTGGAAATTGCGCAGCGGATTGAAAGCATTAAACACACCCAGGAGGACCTCAAAACACGCGAGGAGAAATTGTGGTTCTTTGAGAATCAGGAGCAAATTGAACTTGGCATTGAAAACAAGAGGGTGTATTATCCAAAGCGTTGGTTCGGCAAGAAAAAGAAGCCAAGGCAGGTTGATGAGGCCTATGTGCCGCCGGAATTGTAAACAAATTTCAACAAGTATCGTAATTAGTTTTAAATATACACATTTACTTGATTAAAAAGCTGTTTATAACCAAATTAATACGCGATTGTTTATAACTCCGAATTAAAACGAATTGTACACCGGCGCTTTGTACTCGGTACGTTGCGTTTTCGATGCAAACACCGACGTTAGATTCTTTTTCGTAGGCGACATGCCTATAGCAGGTCGTATGTTGTATCGCCCGGGGCCCGGCGATATTTTCCACTTTTCTCCCGGCCGTGCTTCCAGGCATGTCATTCGGAAGGGATATTTCTGTTCCGATTGGACTGTGATCCCATCGGCGATGCAGTATTGCGCGGGTCCTGGCCAATATGGATCTTTGTAAGAAGTGCTGACGTCGTCCAGAAGGTGTCTGGCGATTGGCTTGGGTAAGAAACGTTCTGCTTTATTGAACATTCCTTTCCTGGATGGACAAAAACAACTGCGGTATTTGAATTGTCAGAAATGCGGGCGGAGTTAAATTTACGATTTATTCCTGGGATGCTTGATTAGCACGTCCAAAGGACTCGGCCATATGTAATATTTATCGGATGACGCTCCTTTGGCGACGGAAAACTTGTTAAACATATTTGCGTCGTCCCTAGGGCCAGTGAACAAGTCGTACGGTCCGCGCAAGGATGTAACTTTTGCGCTCAACGCTTCCATTGATTTTGGATCCTTGGCAGTGTACCGGTTGCTAGGAATCGACCAGGATTTTGGTATTTCTCGAAAGCGTTTACTGCACCCAATCGTGGGGCCCTCGTGAGGCACTTTCGGCGAGTAGGGCTTCACGTAATATCTGGCTACAAATGTTTATTAAACCGTGGCTCATTGTACGCCGCGAGATGCGAAAAGTTTACCGGGTCCTGGTGATATCCTCTCCTTTACAGTGAAGCGCTTCTGTTTAGTAAGATGCTGATTCAAGCACGGAGAGACCTGCGCTTGCTTGAATAATGCAAAATCGATGTCGTGCGAGCCGGGACCAAGCTGTCCCAACATAAACTTGCGATATGCGAGGAGGTCGGTGTGCTCGTAGCCGCAATTTCGCGAGTATTCCTGGGACTCGTGCTCGATTTGCCACGGCTGCCAGTTGTTAACGTTGGGCTGACGCATGCATTTCGGCGCCTTCGGGTCATAATCGCACGGAGTACGCGCATTTGGTACGCTGCGGATTAAACCTGGATGAAGTCCCAGCCTATTGAAGCGCCGCATCTGCACCCCGAAGGGGTGAATCCATGGCGCCGGCTTGATTTTGCCTGATTTGGCCGACATAATGTTAATTTGACGCTACCAACAAAACGAAAATAGTGACCGTGGCAAACAAAAGAAGGCGCGTTTGACTGAAGTCAGCGCGTACGTATAGAGACAACAATTTGTTTTATTTTTTTATACCACCATCGCACAAGATTTACGAGTTAAACGTGAAATTATCTAGGCGTCATCGTCGTTAGCATGGTAAGTCTCAAATTTAGTTATTACCACAACAGTATAGATTGAAAACAAATAAGTACGTTATTACTTTCGATGTCAGTAACAAATTTCGCATAACATTAAGGTTCGTAACGCCAAAATGTGTTTGTTCACTGTCTTCGGTCGCCGTTCAGCAAATAAAACACACAAATTGACTTAAGTCAATTCGTACGAATAAAGCCAGCAGTTTATTTTTTGATATTACCATTCATATAAATGAAGAAACATTCACGCATCATACGAGATTTACGAGACGCCATGAGCACCGGGAATATCGTTAGTCTTAATATTAATTAATACCACAATAGTATAGATACAAATAATTGAAAATGATTAAGAACATTATTGCATCCGATATCAATAGCAAATGTCGCCGAAACGCGTACTTCACGTACAACTCTTAACGTGTAGTACAAAAATGTGTCGGTTTCGCAAAAGTCTTTGGTCCAAGAGTTTGTTGTGTTCGGAAATGTGTTCAATCGCTGTCCTCGTCGACGTCGCCGTTTCGCACGATGGCCGGCTTCAGGCTCTTGTCCTCGAGCATGCCGTGCTCGATCAGGTACGCTTGAACGTCTTCGGCGTCGAATTCGTTACCCAAATCGTCCGACAACCGTACGAAGTTACCGATCACCTGCCCCGCTTTGTAAATTAACAAGGCGGGCACGCCGTTGATCTTGAAATCGCGGCTCATGCCTGCACGCGACACTTCTATGCAGCAAAATTTGACTTTGTCATAGACTTTGCTCAAGTCTTGCAGGGCTTCGTTCATTGCCCGACATGCCGGTACTCGTTCTTCGTATATGTGGACGATGATCTGCACTTTTTTGTCTTCCTGATCAATTGAGTCAAGATATTCGCTTGCGTTGTTCAAGTAAATCAGTTTGCCAAACGTTTTGCCATGTTCATTTTGTCGAAGCATCTCTTGCATTCGCTGCTTCTGATATTCCAGGAGGAACTCATCGTTGAGGAGTTCTTCAAGGTCTTTATCTTCAAGCTTCATTGCTGCTTCCCTTTCTTCGTCCAGGGCTGAGCGGACTGTCATGCTGAGCTTCTTGTAGAGCACTTGGCGCTCACGCTCGTCGTCGACGCGCTTCTCGGTCTCCAACTGCTTGAAGCGCTGCCAGTCTTTAATGACGCCCTTGGGGCCCGTATTGGTCGAGGTGCCCTCCCATTTGTTGGGCTCGGGCAGTTCAGCCGGCGTTTCTTGAGCATCCTGGAATTTGTGGTCACTTTCGTCGTCGCTGCTATCGTCGCCACTGTCCTCGCTGCTACTGCAGTAGTTATGCTGTTTTTCGCCCAAAATTTTGTCTTCTAAGGTCGCCATGGTGCTTGGATTTATTATAGTTCTTTTAGTAAGTTTGTTTGTATAAATAAATAGATTTTTAAGAAACGAACACTTGTGATGACGTGAGTTAAGTTTATGTTTGGCGAAACCCTAGGAAGTGCTGCAGAAAGCGGTGCTTTATTATAGGCATCCAAATATACAGTTTAGTTGTACAAATAACCGTACTCATTCTATAGCGGTAGTGTAGTTGTGTAAAAAATGCTGGAAAAAATCCGATATTTAATGTTTCTTCGTTTTATTTTTTATGAAATATGTGCTTAATTTCTATCTCTATTTATGTGTATCGATACTGTTTTTTTTCTTATTAAATATCTTTGAAAAGAAAGAATGAAGCTCGAAAAGCGTGAATGAAGTGGACTTACGTTTTACCGTTTTACGTAATTAATAGCAGTTAGCCTTGAACTTGACCGCCTGCTTTATATTGTGTCAATAGGTAATTTGCGCAATTGGTCATCATCAGTATACGCAGACTAAATATACCCAAGTAATGTGTCTGAAATATGTTCAATATAAGTTTACATGATCCAAGTTTGCGATTTTGGCGTTCGTGTTTAAAGAGTAATTTTAGCGACTAACAGGATCAAGGTCACACAAACTTCTTGGCAAACACAACTGCCGCGTTTACATTGATTTTATGTGCTGCGTTGAGGACTAAATTCTCTTAACATTATTGAAAAGAAAGAAAATAAGGGAGAAATGGAAAAAACCCAAGAAAACGGAACGCAGCGTAATTGTTACCAAACTTCCGCTCTTGAAAGTTTATCAAAGTTGTTCCCATAAGTAAATGTAGCATTTCGGTTGATAACGAACCGATATTATTGCACATATTTCCTTCTTGTAGTAAAAATAACAAATGATAAGTGCATGGGCTGATAAATATGTTAGATAAACATAACGCAGAGACGTAGTAGTTTGCGGCAAATTGTCACATTGTAGTATTGTTACTAGTACAGTATAGTAAAGTGCAGAATGTTTGTACAGTTTGCACGCGGCGGAATTTAATGCGCAAATACAACGTGCCGGTGAGGCGGAGAGGAGTGGTA
The DNA here is from genome assembly GCA_027574965.2 of Ecitophya simulans. NCBI lineage: Eukaryota > Metazoa > Arthropoda > Insecta > Coleoptera > Staphylinidae > Ecitophya > Ecitophya simulans. The sequence goes on from JAODGE020002473.1 coordinate 9,097, forward strand.
ACGGGAGAGTTGGCCGCGTCCGTCACTTCGTCGTCGCCATCGAGGCGGCGGCGCTGCGTCGCCGGCGTCGCCGGTCGCGAAAAGTCGACCGATCCAGTAGTCGACCGGCCGGCGCCGAAATATCAGGCCCGCGTCTGCCGCGCTCGGCGCATTCTGATTCCGACTGCTGCGTCAGTCATCGTTGCGGTGCGCGCGGTGCAGTCGCGATAATCGGCTCGTCGGCACGCGTTACCCGATCGGGATAATTTTAGAAGAACTTACTGTGACGTCTGTGACCGGCAACTACCTGTTGTGACGTGACGCAGGTGCATCTAGTGCGATGTGGTCGTGTTTGGCACCGGATCCCGAGACGGAGGTATAGAGTGTTAATTCCTCCCAAACGTGTTCACTTCACAGCGCTACGTGAAACGTGTTCGCAACGCGCACGCTAATGTTTGCATTTTCTATGATGCCTCTAGCCGAATGCCGATTTTATCCAGTTCGGCAATCGCGACGAGGATGGCAAACCTCAGCGAAGACGCCAATGCACGGACGTCTTCTTCCTGTACTTCTTCGGCGCGTTCGTCGCCGTGTCGGTGCGTAATATACCACAGCGCGAATTTACTTCGAGGTCACTGATGAGCATCGTACAACTTAATTTCAGTTGGCGTTCTTCATATATTGCGCAACCATCGGCGACATCCATCGCATATTGAACGGCTACGACCATTGCGGAAATGTGTGCGGCGAAGAAAACAAGCGGATTGGCGGCGATGTCGGCTGCACCGGCCTGGATATGACCGCAAAACCGTAAGTTACTCAATTTTTGCCATGTTGTATCTTTCCTATATATCCTATATATCGAGTTCTGGACAAACTCCCGTTGTAGTCTGTTTTGGCGTGGTTGCGTAAATAATTACCCAATTGGAATTTGGTTTATATTTACTCTGTAAATCCGACGGTTTGCAAGCGATTGATTTAATCTTGTTAGCTCGAAGCGCGAATTGGATAATATGCTCAACACTAATTCTATTCTATTTATAGATATTTGCTGGAGACCGACGTGGAACGAAAGTGCGTCGCAAGTTGCTCGGAATTTGGATAGTAAGTATTTGTTTAAAATTTTCTGAGTATTTTTGGAACATTGATAAATAGCATATTTGTTACGTTTAACACGTCGGTGGAATGAGAATGTGGAATATGAA
>JAODGE020002480.1:0-15144 GCA_027574965.2 Ecitophya simulans
TATTTATATATTCGGACTTTGAATTAATGTCCGAATATAAACCGACGGCTTTCTCAGAAAAATTGCCGGCCGGCGTTGGGGTTTGAACCCGGGTCAGGCCGCATCGCAGCCGTGCGCCTATGCGCACTACGCCATCAAGACGTCCTTGCTTGACATAGTTGGAACTTAAATTTATGTCTTATACTTTCCCAGCTTTTAAAAAAATATATTCGAAATTCGAAGGCAACCGGTCGACAAGCAGCGCATACATTGGTGTAAGAGAGTGCACGCTATAACGACATGCGCGTACGGAAAAGAGTCAAGATAAGACGCGAGCGTGAAATGCGGCCGCGCGCATGTCGTCGGCCGGTACCTGTTACACACTGATGTTAAAAACTTGACGAACTTTAGGGACCATTTTGACCCGCTTCTGGTAGAAATTCGAGGATAAAATATGTTGAAATTGAAAAACAAACTCTTCATCTACCAGATGAATTACAAATTCCTAAACTATCTGCCCTAGAACGAGTGTTACAGCCGATTTTGCAAAGCGTGTTTTGCAAATGTTCAAAAATTGGTTAATTTCCACGGCTTGTTTGAGCCACTTCCAGTAGAAATTTGAAGATATATTATACGGAAATGGAAAAAACAACTCTTCTGCTACGCAATGATGTAAAAACGGCAAAACTAACTACTCTAGAACGCGTGTTACAGCCGATTTTGCTAAGCATGTTTTGCAAAAGTTCAAAAATTAGTAAATTTTGAGGGCTATTTTGACCCACTTCCGCTAGAAATCCTGACATAAGTTATACGAAAATTGAAAGACCAACTCTTCTGCTACGCAATGATGTAAAAATGGCAAAACTATCTGCCCTAGAACGCGAGTTACAGCCGCTTTTGCAAAGCATGTTTTGCAAAAGTTCAAAAATTGGTTAATTTCGAGAGCCATTTTGACTCACTTTCGATAGAAATTTGGGAATGAGTTATATGGAAATTGAAGTACCAACTCTACTGCTACGTAATGTTGCAAAAATGGCAAAGCTATCTCCCCTAGAACGCGTGCCACAGCCGGTTTTGCAAAGCATGTTTACAGTCAAGTTTTAAGGCATGTTAAATTTTATTGATAGCTATAGCACTACCAATATAATAATTATATATAAAACCAATCCAAACCTCTTAATGTTTTGAATATAGTTTATTTAATTAGTTTATTAACAACGCAATACTTAGTTAAATAACAATTACGTATCGATGCGGTACGATGAAATTTATATTCATGTAAATGTATAGTTTTGGCACTCCATTGTTTAATAGTAACTAACATCAACTATCTTTGTATAGTCAAAAACAATATATTTACTACATAAATTCCCCCCTTTATTGTACATACATTACATTTGTAAAAATTAAGTAAACTTGCTTTTGAAGTCAGGTATTTTGCCCTCTTCAATGATACCTGGACTAAATTTGTACTCTAAAAAGTCTCTAATGTTATTCGGGCAAGGTACAGTGCGCCCAATAAACTCAATACTGGCCATCGGATGCAAATAATGATCCGGAAAATCAGCGTTGACTTGGCTCGTAAACCAATTGTCTTTAACCATTGTGCCATTTTTCTGATAGAACGGAAACAAATTGACGTATATCCTATTAACTTTACTATACAATACTCTATAAAAATTGCCTTCAGTTGCTTTCTCCCATACAAACCCCTTGCTATCAGTAACAGGCTTAGATTTAGCTCGTTTCAGCCATATGCAACGATTCAAATCGTCGCGATTAAAACCTATATCAACATCATAATCCCAAGGAATAATGTCGCCATACCGCATGGCGCCAAGCAAAGAAGCGCCTTCCAGCCAATGTCGAATGCCCGCATCTTCAAGCAGCGCAAAGACATGCTTAGCTGTAGCGCGCAAGTTTTGCAAGCAGCAGGGTGGCGTTTGTTTGCCTTCGTAAACATATGAAGGCGTATAGTTGATGATATTCCCGAAACAACGGGGCGTATCTCTTGAGCATCCGAAATTTTCACTCACGCCGGTTTCGCTTGTCGATTTCTTAATACCAAAAGCTGCATACAAATGTTTCAGGTGCAACTTGTCAGATTTGTTCTTGAGTCGTTGAGCATGATGAGAGTAGAAAATCGATTTACCATCAAGCAATTGTACATTTTGCAAAATCTTTACCTAAAACAAACAACAATTAATGTTTCTATTGGATGCTTTTATTATCTAATACAGTAGCAACTTACTTTAATATTAAGTAGAGATGTCAGCAAATATAATGAATGAGGATGCGGTATTAAAAAGGGATTATTTAGCTTGTAGAGTGTATTCAACTCCACCAAAACAGCATGTTTTCCCGTGACAAATGAACATTCCTTGGGTGTTTCAGATTTGCGGAACTTGATCGCCCATTCCTTTGGAAGTATTTCCACATTTAAGCAGCTCAGATTTCTATTGAGACTGTATGGAATCGCCACGATATTACCCGTGTCGTTCTTCAACGCATTAATCATCGCTTGAATGACCTGACGATGTATAATCCTTGTGGAATCCGGTACAAACAAGATGTACGGAGTTTTGATTAAATTTAATGGATTAAATAGATACGGCGTCTTAAACGACGGTGCCAAATTCACACTCCGCACATTACGGTTCAGGTTATAGTTGATTTGCAGCGGTGGATACGGATTGCCCTCCGCAATGATAAGTATTTGTATGTTCGGAAATATTTTGAGAAACGATTCCACCGTGCCGGAGACATCATTTTCGTTGAGGTCAAAGTCGCGCAGAACGATTGTCGTTTGCTTGCTGATGTGCTTCGTCGCTGGCTTGCTGACCGGCGGCGTGTGAGGATGCAGCGCGCTCAGTCCTTCTTCTCCCAAAAGAAGTTTGTAGATCTTCCACAAAACTAACGCGTTCGTCAGAACTAAACACAAGGCTAGACACTTCGATAACCGACAGCGCATATTATCCTTGCGATTTTCTTGTAAACTTTTTGCACTTTTTGTTAGCGTGCAACAAAACAACCCATTACTAAACGCGCCGTTTCTTCAGGCAATGACTTCGTTACTTAATATTGCTGAATTGATGCGTGCATATTTGGAGTGAATATTGTCAGCACAACGCGAATTGAGAGATGTTTCGTCGATACTATGTTGAATTCACCCCTTGGCCACGGCGAGGTTACCTTATTGATTTTTGAGCGCATCCTTCAGTTTTATATTCGAAAGGATACATGGTGCAAGGTGAATATCAAAGTATATCAGTACATGAATAATTGAAGTGCTCAGAAGGTAAATTACAAGTGATTCAAAACGAATGGAATTTGCATTAAATTAATTTCAAATGCTTTATGATAAATTTATGTAAAATGCACTTGATGTCCAGAAGTCTTTAATAGTTACCCAAAACAGACACAACCAAATTGAACATTCTAAATGTACAAATTTAAATAATAAAAATCGACTAGCTACCTTTGTAATCGGAACGTGATTGACTGCATTTGACTATAAATCGTCACAAGTTCACATTTTAAAAATACAAATTCTANAACGAAATGGCTTATCAAGCTTTTATTCCATGTTTGCTATTGAGTAGTATCGCAAACACGAACCGCACGATCTTTTCGTACGTTACAAACATCAGGGCAGCAGTCAATACCGTCTGTAGCAATTTAGCTTCGAGGCCCTGAAACATGCCGCCCAGTCCATTGCGTTTTAGGATCGAGAGCAAGAGGGCCGCAGTGCTGACGTTGCTGTTGATGCCGTGGCGTTGTTTGGTTTGAGCTAGCTGAATGGGATATGTGGCGATTGTGGCGCACGCTTTGGCGATGGCTCCCAATAGGAAGAAAGCTCCTGCGCCGCGCACAGAAATTCGACTTTTTAGTGCTTCGTACAGCGTAAATTGGATCGCTGGATTGAGCACGAGCATTAGCGATGGCCCGACGCCATTCCACAAAGCGGTCAAACCCTCCGTGTTTCCAATGTGGACAAGACCGTCAAGTAAACCTGAGTAGTAAATGGGTTTCTCAATCTGAAATCAATAGTTATTGTATAAACTTCTATTACAACAACAAATAACTATCTTGTTTTTGTTGAAAATTGATTTTTTACATTACAAATTCATGAACTACTATCCCTGAGTTGATATTATTTTTACTGAATTCAATCCAGAAGTGTAATTTTGTTGTCAAATAATTGTATTGTCAACAAATCAACATTTTATTTGTAAATAAAATGGTACATACCTTCAAACGACTGTTTACCACCCACAAAGGCAGTGTAGTTAAAACATTTGTGATGCCTGCAATGACTCCCAAGACTAAATCATGATATCCAGTATTCATTTGCTTCAGGCCATGGAATGTATAGAAATACACAAAGTTAGAAGCACCCAAACTTTGCAAAACTGGCTTTACTCCTCTATAGAGAGCTTCCCTATCAAAAGGTTATAATAAATTAAAAAAATACATTGAAGAAGAACCAAGCACTTACAATCCCTCTTGTTTTAAAATGTGAACAATTGCTTGGAATGTATTCAGTGTTTTCAAATGTTCAGAATGCTCATCTTGCACTGTACGAGTAAATAAGAAATAATTATAAAATAATCGCTTACCAAAATGCATTCACTTACATTGCATTCGAAACCTTACAGTATCCAGTGGGTAAAATACTGACATGGAAATGATACTGCCCTGTAATTATTCATTCACTTGTTGAAATATTATAATGCATTTATTAGAAATTAACTCACAGTTGCTCCAGCAATGGCTCGAACAAATGTCTCATAGCTGAAAAGACTTTGCTGAGCCATTTGTAGTTCCCAACACTTAAGAGTTATTATCCACTTCGTATTTAGAGAGCAATTCAAGTAACAATTGTTACTTTAACGTTAGAATTTTTTTAAACTACGATTGTACAACTCGGGGCCGGAGCAATGGTTTACTACACAGCGAACATAACCCACACCGGAATCACCGAGCAAAACGGACTACATTCGGAAAGCTGTGCTACCGATGGAGATTAAACTGGGGAGGAGCAAGCGAAAATGGAAACTGTAAACGAACTGTTGTACGCGAAATCAGACGAAGTGCAAGTCACTATTATGATAAAATTTTGATTGCATCTGATGTTACTTCAGTTGCTTCCACAAAACTGCAAATATAGTAATCAGTTATTTGGATTATATAGCATCTTATAAAATTCAAAAAAATATGTTCATTTTTAAGCATGTGTTATATTAACCCATTAATGTGGATCGGTTTTCATCATCGAAAACGAATATAATTATTTTGCAATAACAATAAAATATGTACGTAGATAGTTTTCATCGCTGGTCTCGTGTAGTCCATCGCTAGATGGCGCTATAAGTACTGAATCCAGTTAAATTCGCATACAATCACCCAATATACACAATATACAAAGTTATAAAACTTTTTTAGCTTAAACATTTTAAGAGTTCGTGTGTTTAAAATTGTCTGATAACAAATTTAAAGTTGTTAACTGTTGAAAAATAATAGCGACGCTAAGTCTTCGTCGAGAGTTATAAAACTGTTATCAAATTTGAAAAATGACTCACACAAATTAAAATTTGTTATTGTTTTCTCAACATATATCACGTTTAGACCTTTATACATGTATGTAATATAGAAATATGGAAAAAGCGCCAATGCGGCATTCGTCGTGCTTTCGTTAGTTTCGTTTTCGCGCGCGCGCGGCTTTAATATTTTGCCAGTATTTTTTGGAAGGCGTCGAAATTTATGGGAATGTTTGTAGAAAGGTGGCCGTAATCGATCAAACGTTAGACGAGAACTTTTACAAATTTATGCAGGAAAGTTATCCGGAGCCACGCCGCGCCGCTGCTCCGGTGTCGCAAGGCAAAGCTGGAAGAAAAATGTACATACGTACGGCGCACATGCGAGCGGATCGCAGATAGAGTGGCGCGCTGTGAAAGGTTGCATGCATATTGTATAACGTAATCAGTAAGGGTGTGCATACAAGATTCCGCATGCTCGACGGTTCCTTGCGCGCCCCGAAACAGGCAGGAAAAACAATCGGGATAACAAGTGGTGGATTTGGGTACAAACGAGTTCCCTTCTGGCTCAATTTTAAATAGAGCCGCAATCAACCGTTCTACACACGCGTCCATAATAAAATTCGGCGAATTTACCCACGGCTCCTTCTTGTTTTGATTGCTTTGTTCTGGCCGACGTTGGCGAGTGAGAAAATAAGAAAAATACATTTCCTTGCAGAATACCAAATTCCTTATTAGTAATTAGTGTTCAGAAACACTGCTGGCAAGCGTCTGTTTGGAAACTGACACTGACTACAAATCCTCGCATATTTTTTGCAATTATAAATGCAACGTTTAGCCTTCCACATATAAATAAGGCGTGCTTCGAGCGAGGAAATTAGCGGAAATTGAGACAGTCGCATCGTTAATAAGGAAGTTGTTGCTCGACGCTCGTTGCGCCTTCGCGGCGCTGAAAGAAAAGTTGCCGCAATTACGCATCGCCAATTTCTGTCGCTCGCGATGGCACGCTTCCAGTGCATGCGAATTAACGCGATAACGCTAATTAAGGTTCTAGATTATATCAAAGCGCTGTAATCGATAATCGTCCGTCGTTAATTTGCTGCGTTTTCGGGGTGCGGCCGCCCGTCTGTCGGATTGGTTTCGAGTGAATCGTTAAAAAGAGAAAAATTAGCGCGTTTTATTTCATGCGGGCGCCGATTATTAATTAAAATGTAATCAACTAGTTAATTAAAACAATAACACATTTCGATTTATTGTAGCGATTTCCGGTATTTATTCATCGGCTATCTATATGCGATGCGCGGCTAATAATGTTTGCGGTAATTTAATACACTGTCAGCGTTAATTAGTAACCATAATTTAATTAGCGCTGGTGGTCATAACTGTTAATTAGAGAATTTAAATCGAAAGAAAATTACTCGTCTATTGATCGCGTTTTGGCGATGGGTGTCGACAGGTGAGGCGGGTCGAAAAAAAGCGCCCTATTTGTCAGGCATTCAGGGAAAATATACTGTTTTGATAGTGACAAATTATCACTTGCGCGAGTGGCCATTGTTTCGCATGAAAAATGGAAAACGCCTCCGCTCCACCGAAGCATTCGCGGTTGCGCTTATTAAGTGTATTATTTAATCATTGATTTTATACTTCAGGGCACTCGCCGGAGAAGTTCGCAATTTATGTCGAAAAGTTCTCGTCGCAAAAATGTTGTTATGACCTCGTAAAGTGTAATATAAATTTGAATTTTTCGTATTTTATTTTTTTTACAACGTCTATGTTTAGCGAACCCAAGCGAAGTTTAGCAGGCCGAGCATCTTTTGTTCGCCGTTCGCGATGCGTGCGTAAAGTTTTGTAACAAGATCTGCCGCTGAAAATGGCAAAAACAAATTGCTCATTAGGTAGCGTTATTTCATTCTCCATTCGCACTATCAGTAACAACATCGATTCGCGGGGGTGGCGCGACGTCGACTTGGGTTTGTCTATATCAGCCACGAATAAAGTTTCCAATCTGCCGCGCCGCCGCCGCCGATAAAGCAGTCCTGCCGCAAAACAGCGTCGTCGCCTATAATTAGAATAGAAAGCGAGCGGCGCTTTTTTGGCTTACCGTCCCTCCCACCCGCGCCATATGTGCCCAAACAATAACACGCAATGCGCGGCGCTCTTTATCGTCGTCGTCGGCGGCGGCGGGGGCGGCGGAATCCCGTCCCGCGACGGCGCAAACTTTTAAGCGTTATGACGCCGTACTTAGTTATCGCAGTTCTTCTCCTGTTCTAGATACGGCACATTAAATCCGAAAAGTTTTCGCGACCGAACGATATAATCTTGCGATGGTCGCGCGTGTTTTTTTCCTCTTCCGCCGCCGTCGCCGCGTCGAGAAAGAGCGTCTGGTTTTTGTGCCGGGCGCCTAAACAGCACTTTCGTGGGTTTCGCCTTCCGGCGTCAATCCCCAATTGTTTGGAACCGCCACTGGATGCGCCTCACTTAGTTTCACTCGCAGCAAAAAAAAAGCGACGTTTAAGCTCGGCGAATTTATTTAATTCGCCGAAAAAGCCAGAACTTTTTCCCACGCATTTTAGGCACCTACTGCAATTCGGCGCAATATTATCTAAATGGCAATTATTATTATTCGTGCTAAAACAAAAGTTTGTGCACTGATTCACTTTCCAGCGCGTTTCAAATCGACGCGAGGGCGAAGTGTAAAAGGGGGTTTTAGAGCGCGAGTCGAGAGTGGAACGCAATATCGGGCAAGGGAAATTAATTAAAACGTCAGATTCTTATACAAGCACGGCGGAATTAGCAGAAACTTATACAAACATCTGCTCGACTATTATAAAGTTTCCGGATTTTCTTTGCAATTGCCCGGCGCTCAAGCCGTGCCAGGGGGCGCAAAATTACTAAATAGTTTAGTAGAAGTATCGACAAACAATAACTCAAGAATGTAGGCCCCCAGGCACACAGAAACCTGGCAACACATTGCGAGGAAATAAAATTATTGATATATGTTTCCATTTCCATTACAGATTACGTTGGGTCCTAGCTAGTCATGCCTAAGATGATACGGTCTTGATGGTGCCGGTCCACTTGAGTCTTGTTTCGCTGCGCTCTCGCAGCAACCTCCCTTAAAAATCCAACGAACCAAATGAAGTTGTATTTGTATTTGCACGGTTTTCAATGATCGCTTCCGAATAAGTTTGTAACGCATAACGAGTGTTTTAATTTTACACAGTTCTTTACGCCAAAGATTGACAGTTGCTCAAGTGTTTAAAATAAAGTCGACTACCTGAGAAGAAGAATATATTTTGACCAATATTAAGTTGGTTATCGTTTTCATGTTCACATTTATGTTATTCTTATGTTTTCTAGATTTTACCCCTGACCCGTCTTGACGTGTGAAATTTTAACAGCTTCCCGTACACAGTGTTCGAAGATCGACGCGGTGGCTTCCTGCAAAGTAACAAACGCCCGCGCGTGTGCCGCTTCGCGAAATTGTTTCGATAGCGCAAACTTTTATTCGCCGGTAATGAGCGCGCGAAAAGAATGGACCCAATTCATCACGTAGCAACACGCCGGCTGCGCACGGCTGCCGACGGACGTGCGGACCGTGTCGAAATGATAAACAGTGATCGATCAGCCCCGGACAGACGTCGCTTTCACCTGCCCCCTTTGCCGCCGATAGAAAACACCACGATCGGCAGTCACCGTCGCGCTCGGGATCCCGCACTGGCAACACTTAATGATTCATCGTGCCCGCCGGCGCGTCCCGGACGACGTTGTTAAGGTTGTAGTTTTCGGTGTTTTCGGCGACGGGCGGAATGTTGCCGGCGCGAATCTTGAAACAAATGACTTAGCGCAAGCGCCGCCCTCGTCGTCTCGTTCGGGACTTTCGCGGAAACAAATATTCCTGATGGTTTTCGACTCGACGCTAAACGCAACCCAAACACGTTAAGTGATGGATGTATTCGGCACACGTCCGTCGGGTTTCAACGACGGTGTCGTTGGCGCGGCCCTCCAGGAGCGTAAGAACCGGATGGATCCCGACTAATCCCGCAGGACGGCGAGGCGGGGCGCCTCGCAGGGTTAGCGCACGTCCGTCAATAAAGACGCGCACAAAAAACCCTTCAATATTTAAACTCCCGCTCGCCGCCAACTTCGAAGGCGTCTTTTTTTTTCGGGGCCCGGCGCTCGAAATTTTCGCCACAAAACAAAGGCAATAATATCTCGGCGACCACAATGACTTGTTGAGGGCCGCCGCCGGCGAACAAAAACTACCTAATGTGGTTAGCGTGTAGTTTGGCTCCGCGACGCGCTTAATAATACACACAAACGATATTCATGAGAACGCCGCCGCCGCCGCCGCCGCCGCCGACGCGTCGACCGCCCACTTTTTCCGCGGCTAATAATTTACCGACGAGGTCCACACACTTGCCGGCGTTCTTCGGCCGTAAACGCAATAAAGATAAAAAGCGCAACCAGCGTTATTATTACTGCGAAATTTACGCCAGGTGATATTTTGTTGAAATGCGAAAAATTCAACGCGACATTCGCGAGTGTCATCGCTACATTGTGCGCGCACGTGCACGCATCGCAATTTATAGCGAAATGTATATTTTTATGATATTCGAGGTAGTTTTGTAAGATATATAAAAGCGCAATAATTCCCAGCGCGGTTCCACGCCGCAACTAAATAGAATATATCAGCGCAGCGCGGCCGTTAACACCCCGTATGCGAAAACACGGTTGCGCAACACTAAAAGCGCCAGAATGCAACTTATTAATGTTTCTCGTGTTGCCGCTCCAGTTTTGGTGTTTTATTTGTTTACTGCGAGAAAATCTCGTCCGGACGTTCGGCCGCGAGCATTGTGTGCGGTTTTAATTACAACGTTTTTTTTTTGTTTTGCATGCGCGCGCGCTTCGAAACAGAAAATGTCAGGCGACACTGGTAGGAATAAAATTTCATCCATTTCCAGACAATTTGTAGTCATGCAGATGATTACTTACTGGCTAGCAAAAAATATCACATACATCGTGCGTACTTACTTGCGCCAAGTGAACGGATTTCCACTTCCGGTCGTTATTGTGGCGCGCGTGCGCGCGCACCGTTTGCAATTTTAATTTCCACTTTGCGTGCGCTCGCGCAAAGCATCAACGCGCAATAAAACGGGCATCAAATTTAAACGCCGCGGCGAAATTTTCTTGTCGCGCCCGCCTCCTCATTCTGCGAATATTCCAATCAAAATCGCGCGTTGTTCGACGTTAATGCGATATTTTTTTTGGCGCAATGCCGCTGGCGCGAATTACACAAACCACCAAAAAACGAATGTTTAAAACAGCGCGCCGCGACGACGTCAAATGGGAGGCGTTAAAAACTCGTTGGCAACAATTTTCAATCCAATTTCCTCCTCGTCGTCGCCATCATGAAACTACGTCAGTGTTGTCGTTTGTCTTTTTTGCGAAACGTATAATGCTTTATTATAGTCACTGTTCTATTACACATTCATTATAGTAAGTACGCATCCCGTTAGGGTAGGTGGCGCGCCCGGGGGGAGAGAAGAATTCGTCCGAATCCGGGCACATTCTCGACGGCACGCCTGCATTTTCGCGCGCGAAAACACAAATTGGAAACGCATAAATTGCGCGTTTGTTAAAGAGAAAACGCCCGTTCGGCCCGCCCACGTTTTTCACCCGCACCTTGCCGCTGCAAGCACCCACTTCCTGTGGATTACGGATTTAATTTATATCCCGCCGCCGCCGCCGCCGACAATCTTTCCGGATTAGACGTCGTTTTTTCCCCCACAGGCGCGCAATTATTGTTTATAGTAATTCGATGTTGGGAGTCCGCTACCGTATTTTGTTCCGTCGTATTTACATTTCACGCTCGGTCGGGGGTGGGGGGAAAGGGCGCGTCTTCGAACGCGCCCGCCGCATTTTCATAATCGTAAAATTTAATGCCCCCGTCGTCTGAATAGAAAATAAGATAGCGCAAACTCCTCCGACGCGATAAATCCATGCGCTAGGGGTCGTGCGGCGGCAAGACATCCCCCCGTTTTGTTAGCGCACCGCCCTCGCAGTCGGTAATGTTTCATCATGCGCTGAGTTCATTAATCACGCACTCGATGCGTTTTCTTCTAGTAGATATTCTAATTTACAAATTATTTATTGCCCTAATAAAAACTGCCGTTTCACATTTCATTCCACACAATCGATTGGATACGGTAATAATATTAAATTAGGTAATTCTTTATACGTATGTAACATTAAATAACATTTGTTTCTTTACAATTTCATCATAAACTCCCTTACGTTATAATAAGATAGTTTTACATAAATATTTACAAAAATAACGTGACACTAACTAAACGCGAATTTCTACTACATTATGTATTTTGGTATTTTATTAAAAGTAACTTACGAAGGGACGTCGACTGCCCAAGAATCACCCGACTGCAAATCGTCTGGTCTTTGACGCACGTTAATTTTTCATCCATTCCTGGGTCTCAGACAATGCGTACAAATCGTTCGTACTTGCGCACAATGCATAAACAATAACGCTTTCAATGTTTAGGCGACAATTGAGCAATTCAGGTGCATTCTGGTAGAAGCATACTTCGAACGAAAGTCGTCTATTTGATGGGCGTTGTTGCATGTCGTTTTGATCGATCCGAACATTTGATTTCGTCGAGAGCAACTCGTTGCCAACATATACACACGTAACATCACACGCAGCACGGACGTTCGCAACAATCACGAATGATCGGTAACGGAAAATCTACGCGTTCGTCGAGTTGTCAACATGCACGAACAGCGAAACAATTTGCGCGTCAATTAAGCGCACGTTCGCGGCGTGTCGCGTGACGAAGACGAAGCTCCGAAAGTTCTTCGGCTCGCACTCCGAGAGAATGCTGCGCGGCTGCGACGGCGGCCGCGTCTCGGGAGCGGGCGAAATTGGCGAAATAAAACTTTTCGCGCCCGCCGCGCGAATTATTAAGCGGAAACCGGCGGACGAACGGCGCATGCAGAGGTGTCGGAGGGGGCGTGGCGGAAGACGAGTGAGCGTCGGAGAGCTCTCGCCGTCGCCTCGAGAATTATTGTCAAAAAGAAACTTTCGCGAAAAACACGAGCAACTCGACGAGCGGAAAAAGCGAACGAACGAAATTAATTGTTGTAGGCATCGAAACGTCGACGGAGTTTTTCGCCGAAGAACCAGCGTCTTTGTGTAAACCGCATCCGATTTGCCCGTGCGGATTCTAACACGTAATCTCACAGAGAATCAAACACTTATATTTACAGATTGTTCCATACATTGTAATATAATAAAAATATACTCGTAGTTAATGTGACGATTACGGCTGCCTTTTTAATGTGTAGGTATCATCTCGTTCCTATCACGATACGTTTATCCTACGAGTAAATTTCGATCGGTGATTATCATGTATTATCCTTTTCAACATTTGCACGTTTTTACTTACATCTTGCAACAAAGATGATATCATTTAAGATGCACGACTAGGCCAATTTATGTTGCGAAGTGGTTCACAGATGGTGCTAAAGTAGGTTAAAACTCTTTAAAAAATTAAGTCAAATATTTACCTTTCAAAATTTAATAAATTGGTTGCTTTTCGTATAATTCAGTTGTGATAATCTCAGAAGTGTGGGAGAAATCAAAACATAAATAAATCATCCATAAAAAAAACTAATAACATAAAAATAAAAGAATATTTAAAAAAATCATTGTTATTGTATAGTGGTAAGCATCCTCTAATAAATATTAATAAAACAAACGCTTGTTATATTATTTCCTTCTGGTTATGAAAATAGATATTAATTTGAAATCAGAGAACATTTATAGAAACTATAGGCAACCATCTATCTATTAACATCCCAAAAAACACAGTATTTTCCTCCTGCCCCCTGACACAGTTTCTAACATTGAGTCGTGCATCTTCAAATGTAGTTATTAATGTCTTCAAGAATATCATTCAAATGAGGAATACAGTTGCTGCTTTTTAGTAGGTTATTGGTTACGACTTAACTTTAGTTGAGACAATCGCCATCCGATTGCGTGGGGGGTGCGTTTAATTTCGAAGCCCTCGAACGGCATGCAACTAACTCAACATTAATTTATATGTTTTTCGCATAATCGGCAACACATCAACAAACATCTAGCACCACGGCTCAGTTCCCCACACAGTTTGGCGTGCGCACATGTCTTCGACTCGTCGCCGTCGTAGTTTATCTTACAATAGTTGAACGTTTAGTACAAGAGAAACCAATCCCGATTAGTAGTCTTACCTTAGCGTGCGTACAGGTAATGCATAGTTAATGGCTTAGGTTAGTAATTTGTTCTATCCGTCTAGATATCCATTCGCAACGTGCGGCGACATTTTGCCGCAATCGACGAGACGCGCGTGAAATTAATACTCAGTTACTCCATTGTTATCACCGTTTACGAAATACACTATCACTTGGTTAGTCGACGTCGACTGTTGCGTCCGTTCGTCGGCCACTTACGTCCGGCAGAGTTTCTTTGGGGGTGGCGTTCACGCACTCGTCGTCTTCTAGCGCGCGATCAGCTCGAAGAGCATGTAGACGAGGATGTAGTTGCGAAGATGCACGCGCAGCTTCGACGCCGACGACGACTTGAACGTGTTCACACCTGCCGACAAACGAACGCGCATGAGAGACGAACGAATCGCGCGTTTCGGCGCGGTTGGTGTTTTACCATCGTTGCTCGGCGTCGTGGAGACCATCACGAGCGCCATCAGCGGCGCCTCCTCGATGAGCTCCGTCTGCGTGTCCTTGGCGTAGAGGCGGAACATCGTCGCCGTGCATTTCAACTTCATCTTGCCGCTCCGGAAGAGGTCCTGCGCGGCGCGCATGTAGATCGTCGAGCGGACGCTCTCGAGTCCCGGCAGCGCGTCGTAGCGATTGATCGACTCCTCGACGTGGACGAACTTCGGCAAATTCTGCGCAGAAATAACAATGCGCGAATCATCGGCTTTTTCGTCCTCGGTTTCGCGCGCGAGTTCTCGTAAAGCGTTTACGGCTTGCAGAATCGGCGATAACGTTCGGCGTAACGGTCGCCGATGTTTCGCATGCAATTCCGCGATCCGTCGGCAATAAAATATGCAAGCGAGCGGCGATGAGTGACGCGCGGCGACTGTTATGACTCAAGGACGAGCGTGCGGAGAGACGAGGCGCATCCTCGAATGGGACGAGCGCGTGTTTAGCGGTTCTTCTGTCCTGAAAGGAATTTTATGGAGTGTGACGTTTAGCATTTATTTTCCGTTCGGTTCCCGAGCAAGTGTCTCGTCGCGTCGTCGACGCTTTTAGCACCGCGGCAGTTTAACGCAAATTTATATTTCAATATTGACTTTCGGTTATCATAAAACTAAAGCACAGGACTATAAATATTTTAATATTTAGTGCAGCTATAGAATATGTACGTATTTTATTTTTAGTGCTTTATACCTTGTCGAACGTTCAGTTGCGCAACATGTTGCGCAACATTGTTTGATTACTCTTTGTTCTATTTATATATTTGTTCTAAATATATATCAATTATGATTTGTGTTATAAAAATTTATTTCTATTAGCCGTTTTTAAGGGTCATTTTTTTATTTTTCAGACAAAT
>JAODGE020002482.1:0-28129 GCA_027574965.2 Ecitophya simulans
GCTCTGGTTTTATACTTTTAAATAAACGCCGACGGGGCGAAAGCGGGGCGCGCGGGCGTTTTGCCGCTTTCCCCCCCCCCCCCCCCCCCCCCCCCCGGGCCGTTTGACGCGGCGCATGCGCTCGAAGAATGAGCGCGACGCGCGCAAATGAAATCCCATCGAAATCGTACGTTCGACCGGCGCGGCGCGCAACAATCCCGCACGAAAGCGCGATAATTACGTTCGCGTTTCGTGCAACTACCGAAAACAATTGAAATGCGCCGTTTTGCTTCTTCGTGTGTTCCCACGACGCAACGGCGTTCGCTCTAATGCGACGTGCAGACTGTACGAAAACGAAAAGCTGTATTAATAAATAGAGCCTGTTGGCGCGCAGCGCTAATTGTCTGGCGTCGTCGCTGCAGCGAAAGCGATAGTTTTCGGATTCGGTCATGAATTGTTGAGATGTCGATCTTACGGATCGTCCGCGCGCCGCGCGCGCTTCCCTCGACACGTGTCTCGTCGACGTTCGCCGCTAATGAAAAGCCATGTCCTGTTGTGCGCTTCGGGTAGAAGGTCGTGTCTTTCGTGCGCAATTTCGTCCCGACGTAACTGAACGAGCGTACGCCTAAGATGCGGTGGGGATGTGGTTTTGATCCGGGGGTGAACACGAGCGCGTGACAACGCGTGGGTTGGGATGCGTTCGGAGTGGCAAGTGGTGTTACAGCGCGTGGGAACGTAATTGCTTAGAGGTCACAAAAAGATGAATAGATATAGACATATACAATGTATTGAAATGAGATGATAAAAGCTAATTACAACTAATTGTGAGTAAATTAAGTACAATCAATTAATACCGATTCTTGACAATTTCAAATTCCATTCAACTGAATGATATCGAAAATATATCGATATATTGATACATCGATATTTAATTTTGGTTATAACGATATTTTTTTTGATTTTGATTTATTTGATTTATATATTATTTTTTACCAAATTTGAATGTATATGTAGAGCCGAAACAATTATAGATTCCATTCAAAAGCCAGCGCGATATATCGATATTTTCAAAATATTTGGATAAGAGGCGCAGGCACGAAATAAAGGATGCCGGGCGAAAAAGTGCGGTGAGCGTTGCGCCGAGCGACCAACACAAAACGCGCTCCTTGCGCGCGGTGCGCGCTCCGAGGCGAATTCGATTTTAATTACGCTAATCGATCCTAATCTCGATGACTTGTTCAATTAGCCGAAATGCGCTCGCGTTCGCCTCCGAACGCCGACGCGCGCGATAATGGCGGCGAAAAGCGGCGCCGACGAGCGGAAAAATTCGAACCGTCGCGGCGAGCGCGCTCGTTAAACGGCAGTTTTTCGCTTTCCATCCGCCGCCGACATTTCGCCGGCAGAACGCAATCGAAGCGCGCGCATCGGAAAAGTATCAAACGAGTGCGCGTCTCGCGCCCGACGCTCATCGAGTGTTATTTATGCGGTGTTCCTTTTCGGCCGTCGGCGTGCGCGCGCGCGAACGCGAAAACTATGCAAATCCAATTAAATTAATTAAGTTTTAATTGCCGACAACACGAGCGCCCGCTTCGGGAAAGTTAACCAGGGGGACGCTCTTCGCGAGTGGCGGCGCGCCGCGGGTTTTTCGTTCGTTTTCGGTCGTTCGTTCGCTCGCATGTCCCGGCGCCGTTCTGGCGATAAGAACCAGACGCACTTAATAGGCAATTAGCCCGTTATTAGTGGACTAATTAATTAATTTACAACTTCCGCGAATCTAAGTACAAACTGGCGTTCCGGCCGCCGTCGGGCATATTGTCGAAGAGCGCGTCGACTAATCGCGACTGGTCTCTCTCGCTTGTTGCAGAATGGGGTGCCACCTGGCGCGCTAGCCGTGGACCCTCAGCCGAGGGCTGGAGCCCAACGTCGATGGGCTGCAATGTCTAGAAAGCGCTGCGGCCCAACTCGATACATTCCACACCGAGGAGGCCACTGAACGTTCGACGAATGTCGTTGATGTCCAACGGTCGCCTCTTAGTTCTAAGTTACTAGCGCGCAAGTACAGGCGCCCCGCGCCGCCGCCGCCGCCGCCAGCTTGCGACGAGACCGGCGGACAGCGTCGGCAACAACCACGCGACGACGTCGACGCGCGACCACCGCCGGGCGCCGACGGTGAATCGAGTCCGCAGCGTCGGCCGTCGGTGTACGTGCCGGAGAACCACATCCAGGAGCAGTACGCGCCCGACCCGCGCAGGCTCAGCAAACACCACGACCTGCCGCTGATTCGCGTCGACGAAGCGCCCGGCGAGCCCGCTCGCGACCAGCGCACGCTCACCAAGGAGAACCACGGCTTCCTCGTCGGCAAGCTCACGCGCCTCCTCAACAAGCGCACGCCGAGTCCCTCCGAGAAGAAGGTGCAGTTCCTCGAAGTGCCCCAGCAGCCCGCCGATCCCGGTCCGCCGCCGCCGCGACTCGCGCGCCCCGCGACCGCGCCCGCCAACGCGTCGGCGTCGAGGAGCTGGAAGACGTTCGGCAGCAGCCTGTCGGAGGGCAGTGGCTGTTCGCTGTCGCGCGGGCCCGTCACGAACGTCGTCAAGACCGTCACGCGCACCGTCCTCAATCCCGCCCCGCACACGGTCGTGCTGCAGGAAACCAAGCGGTGCGACGTGATCACGACCCCGCCGGAGTATTGCGTCGATTACGAAGACCTGCGACGGCCGCCCGAAGCACCCGCTCGCCGACGCAAGCGCAAGCTTTCCGGCATACTCAAGAAGAGCCAGGAGAACCTCATCGATCCCGTCGCCGAGGAATTCATCCGACGCAAGTCCGTCAACCTCGAGCACCTCGAGGCGCTGCTGCCCGGCGAAGAGGCGGAGCGCAGGTTTTTCGATAACGTCCGGCGCGGCATTAAGAAAGTCCGCGAGCCGCGCGCTCGCGCCAAGGGCACGCACATCTCCGGCAGCAGGTCCACCGACTGCAGCCCCAGCTTGACGCTCGCGCAGCGCATACAATCGGGTTTCGCCCATTTCAAGCGCAACCTCAGCAGCACCAGCTTGGATCGGCGATCGAACGTCTCCAGCTCCAGCTGCGATTCCGGCAACGATCTCGCCGACTTCGAACGCGACTCCGATCCGGGCAGCGAGCCGCCCAAGGAGACGAAGAGGAGGAGCCTGCTGCGCAAGTTCTCCTCGCGCCAGAAGGCCGACGCCGACACGTTCGAAGAGCCACCGGCGTCGGCGCCGCCACCGGCCAGTCCGAAGAGCTCGGCCTTGGCGCGCGCGTTCTCGTTCAAAAAGTCAGCGCAACTCGAGCGAGAACCTAGTCCGCAGCCAGCCCAACTAGGGCGCCGGTTTACGTTCCGACGCACCTCCGGTTCGAACCTCCGACCGGACGATCGTTCGCAGTCCGCGCGCGAATTACGACGCAATCGCTCCACGGACAGCTTGCGCGCCGCCGGGCCGCGAGCGCGACTCCGGAAGACCTCGTTCGCCGACCAGGACGCGCCCAGAGCGCCGCCGAAGGCAACCGCCACAGACAAGAAGGCGTACTTCGTCGACACGACGACGGTGACGAAGACCATCGACGAATACTTCACGAAGACGAAGTACTCGCCGCCGCCGATACACGTCCATCGGCGACCGACAACTGTTGCGCCTACGCCGGCGGCGCGGGCGGACGTCGCGGAAGCGCCACCGGCGACGGCGCACCGCCTTCTCGCAGTCGCCGCGATCGCGTCGGAGACGGCCGGGCGTGAAATGACCAACGGCCCCTCGCTGCGCCGACTGTTCTCCGTGTACTGCACCAGCCCGACGATGCGTCTCAAGGAGCGCTTCGTCTTCTTCGCCTGCGTGGTGGCCGTGCTGTTCACCATGCTGCTGGTGCTCGACCTGCAGATGGACCTGGGCATGACCGGCAAGCATCTCGCCGGCCAGCACGGGAAGATCAAGTACGCCGACGAGGACGACGCGCCGGGATCGGCGTACAACAGCTTCCGCAAGCGGTTCCTGCAGAAAACGCACAGGTAAACAGGAAATCGCGCTCGACTTCCCAGCGCAGGAAAGAAAGTGCCGCCGGCCGGCCGTGAAAACGCTCTTCTTGCGAAACGAGCGTGCAGCGACGAGTCGCGGATCGGTCCTCGTCCGTCTATTGTTCGCGCGCGCGTTCGCGAGCCGTGACAATGGCTGCCACATAATCGTTGCGGCTGCTGCTTCTTCTTCTCGTTTTCGGACCGAAATCGAAAACGCGCACGATCGTCGTTTATTCTTCTTTTCCGCTGGCGTTATTTAAATTCGTTTTAATTGTTGCCGAGGGAACGCAACAACTCCCAGCGATTCCGACTGAATAACAATCGGTCTCGACGCGCCTCCGTCGGGATGCTCGCTGCGCCGAACGCTTCATAAAATCGTTAACGGCAAAGATGCGGCGAACGTCGAAAGTCGACGCACGCGGAACGCCGCCGACGACGATAACTGCCACGCGCGGTGAAACGCGCCGTTCGACGTTCGATATTAGCATTAATTGCACGCCACCGCGGCGCAACGATTCATTTCACTTAATCAATGCTCGGCGTTCGCCGTCTTCGTCGGACGCACGCTCGCCGCCGACGTAATTGACGGTATTATTTAATTGGAAAGTGACTGCGAGACGCGCGCTCTTGATTTCTACGTATCGTCGGCGCACGCGCGCGCGTCTTATTTCCTCGCGCGTCCGCCGCCTAATCGCACGGCGACTGCGCATCGCGTTTTCTTCGCCCGTCGATCGCGTCGACGTTTTCGTATTTTCTCGCCGATCGCAATTATTATCTAGTTCGGTCGCGTCGCGTCCGTGACGAAACCAGCGAGGTCGCGGTGTTAACGACTTGATTTATCTATGTTCCTACGAGGATGAATATGCATGCTCGCGTCGGTTGCGACGAAAACCGTCGCCGGGTCGCGTTCGTGCGCGCCATTCGTCGCGGCGTCGCGTAACGCTCAAATTGGCTAATGAGGAATAAAAGCAGTAAATCGCGGAACCGCCCGGGACGCTTCGGATCGAAAACGCGTAGGAGTTTCAATTGCGCATTGTCACGCGGCCGCCGCTTATTCGCTATTCGCGGAAAAGCGCATTTTATTTCAGCAAGTTTCATGCGCGGCGTGTTTTTTGTTTGCCGTTGTTTGGTTTTGTTTTGTCAATGTGTGTTTGTTTCGCATTATTTATGCATCGGCAATCATCTCTTGGTGGTCCTTTATCGTAATTTATTGTTCCGATTGTTGTTTTACATTCTGATTTAACGCAAAAAATTGATTCATATCGGCGCACGCGAACGGTGATAATAAATCGAAACAATTGACTTTTAAGATTCTCGTGCGCTTGTTTAAATAATCGCGATAAAAATATTTTCGAGGGGAATTAAATGACGCGATAAATGCTCGCCGCACGTTGTTGCGCGTATTATTGATAAGGACCGCGTGTCGAACCGCATTTGTCAAGTTGATTACACGACCGCGTCCGAGTGGCTCGAAGTGGTTTCGTCGGTGGATTTTTACGTTTTGTCGTTCAACCGCAACTCGCCGTCGGAATGCCGGGCGCGCGCACGGTCGGCCAAAAATTTTCGCCGAATTCATTTAGAATGTAGGGCGGACGCGCGTCGTCGGCGCGTTGCGTGCGCATAACGTGCGCAACATACGTAAGACAATTGCGGTCGTGCGGGGTTCGACGGTAAACTTTGTCGCTGCGCGTCGCGGCAATAATCCGAAACATCCGCGACGCGTCGCATTCATTCTCGCTTCGCATGCAAATCGGCCGGCGCGCCGAACAATTAGGAAGCCGCGCGCGCTTCCGGCCGCCTGGCGATGAAGTGAAGATTTCGGTCGACGTCGCGACGTTGCACTTAACGATTTGGCGCGTTGTCGTTGCAGCTCGAGCGCGAACGCGTCGAAGGAGAGCCTGCAGAACGACCATCCCGGCGGCGGGGGCGGCGGCGCGTTCGAGAAGGTCCGCACGCGCCCGTACACGTCGACGCGGCGCACCGCGACGCCGCACGACGACTTCGCCGATCTCGCCGACTACATGCTGCTGGACAGCAACGAGCGCGTCAACCACCGCCTGGAGACCGACAGGGAGTTCGCCGTCGTGCACCGAGACGGCTACGGCACGCAGATCAAGGACGAGAATCCGACCCTCTCGGATCTGATGAAGGTCCCCATTCGGTGAGTGATCACGATCTGTTTTCGGTTTTGTTTTTTCCCTGGAGCTAAACGAGCGAATTCGAAGCGCGACCGGCTTCCGAATTTCACTCGTCCAGTCCGCCCCTGCGCGGTGCGAATCGTCGGGGATTTGCCGCCTTCCGCCGCCGTTTTGCGCGTCGCCGGCGCAAACGGGCACTAAACTGGCGCGGCACCCAACTAACGCAATATAAAAGCGCACGACTTGCGTTCGAGCGCTTACGCTAAAATAGGAATGTCGAAAGTGCAAAAATGTATCGTTATATAAATACTTAAAAGAAAATAGCGATATATCGCGCTCGTATGCATATACATATATTTGGTAAAAAAAAATATAGTTTAATATTGAATATCGAATAATAAAATATTGATAAATATAATTTAATATTAATTTATCGATATATCGAAAAATAAAATATTGATATATCGATATATTTAAAAATAAAATATCGTAACAAAAATATAATATCGATATATCGATTAATTGCGCGCGTACTTTTTGCGCGCACCTGTGTTCGGACGCGGCGTTTAGTGAACAATTACACGTTCGAGCGCGTGTCGTTTTTGGTTTTTCCGCTCGCGACGCGCGACGCGCGTCTCGTGAATGGGCGAGATGGTGGCGACGTTCGAACACTGCGCTCATTAAAATTCCACATTACGACCGCCGCGGACGAAGCGTCAGCATCGTTATCGACACGTTCGCGCCTTTTCGCGAGGCCGCGCGATCCGGCAACACATTAGCGCGACGTCGCGACGTGCCGCCGGCTCGCGGCACGCGCGCGCCGTTTCGTCTCGCGCCAATTAGCGAATTATCGTGCGGCGACGCCGAGATTAGCGCGAGCGTCATCTTACCGGCGCCGACGCGACACGCTCGATCGCCGGCGCAGCATTTGCTGCTCGTGGTTTGGCGGCGCGCGACCCGTTAATTGACGCGAGCGCAACGCCGCAACGAACGCGACGAAACCGTATCCAGTGTCGCAGTGTCAAATGCGCGTTCGACAATTGATGAAACGCGCCGCCGACGCAAAGAAATTCGTCGAACGCGACGCGATCGCAGCGAAGGAATGCCGAGACGTCGCGCACGACGATAATCGATTGCGTTTGCTGCCGACCGTCAGATATTATCGACGCGCTCGCCGGCGGCGAGTTTTAAGCTATTAATTATTCAGCGAGCCGTAATCTATGTGTTTTATGTTTGTACGGCGTATTTCGTCGTGGTTTCTTTCTTGTTTCTTTTTTTGTGCGCATCATTACGGGGCGTTGTGGCGTTCGAGGCGGCGGAG
The DNA here is from genome assembly GCA_027574965.2 of Ecitophya simulans. NCBI lineage: Eukaryota > Metazoa > Arthropoda > Insecta > Coleoptera > Staphylinidae > Ecitophya > Ecitophya simulans. The sequence goes on from JAODGE020002482.1 coordinate 7,463, forward strand.
GGTCACGATTTTAATACGCGGCATAAATCAACGTAGAGCTCTCCTAATGCATGTTGTAAAGATTTAAAAAAGAAACAATGCACAGCTAGAATTTCAGATCTTCCATAGAAATTTTTCAAATTTTTACGCAAACGGTGAATCAAAATCAACTTTGTCTTCCCCAACAGGGAGTGCAAAATTTCCACATACAGAAAAAAGCGATTGATTTTTCCTATAAATTACCATAAAATACGACTTTCCCGTAGCCCACGAATTAGGCAGACTTGACACAGATCTTAAGTACTGCATCTCTTAAGACAGCAAACGTTTTGCCGCTAAACGATGTTCTGAGGAATTTGCACACCATACGAGGTCACCAGAGTAGTGTGTTGCCAGCGCACGCTCGGGGTGCAAATATTTGCGCATTCTCGGCGAATATGCGTCTTCCCTGGCCTTGAAATTGAGCCCGTGCGAAATTTATCGCAACCTTGTTACGATTATTAATCGTTTTCGATGTCGAGCGGCGTGTTCTTCGCATCGGCGGCGCTGCTCGTTAATGCCGCTCGCGAATGACAAGTAGTTTAAACGATAATCGTCTATTCTTCGAGCCGGTTACATTCACTTTGCGCAGCGCGCGCACGAAACGTTCAATTTGTCACCGCGTCAAAGCAATATCGACAATCGATCGATTCAAACGACCAATTATTATTTATTTACAATATTATTATTTACTTTCGTATGTATTGCGGCGCGGCGCTGATAAATCGCCGGCGAGGTTATCGATCAATCAGGTGCGCGATAGTCGCAATCGCTTTTTATCGTTTTCTCTTAATGCGCCTTGTTTGCCGGTTATTTATGATTGGAAATCTAAATGACGAACGGCCGACGACGACGACGCGTCCGGCGAAATGCAACCGCCGGCGGAGCGCCGCGACGAGACGACGACAGCGAATTGCGACGTCCGGCCGATCGCAACGTCGCGCTTAAAAACGCCTCGGCGACGAGTCTTAGCGTTATTGCCGGCGCGCACGCGCCCCGTCGCGACGCCCGCGCGAACCACTTGTTGCGCGCGCCGGCGGCGGCGGCGGCGGCAGCAGCACGCTCGCAAACGTCGTTCGCGGCCGTTTTTTTCCCCGCGTTTCGTTTCGTTCGTTCGTTCGCTTCGATCCAAGTCGTCGTCGCAGTCGTCGCTCGTGAAAACGACGAAAACAAGTTGTTGTTAACGCTTTTCGGACGAAAAGTGCGTTCAGATTTGTCGCCGGCGGCCGCCGCCTCGCGTGCGCTTTCGTCGTTTTATTTTTTTACGAACGCAGCGCGCGAAACGCGCTTTTCCCGCATAATGACTTGATTCTCTTATCGCCGTTTTAAGGTCTTTCGCGCCTCGCGTTCTTCTTTTTTTTTTTTTTACGATTCCGCATTATTATTGCGTTATTATTGCGCAACTCGACGGTTTAACGACATTTTAAATATTTGATGTGCGCGGAAACGAACGCGGGGGCGGCGAGCGCGCGCGCGCCGATAACGAACGGCGGGGGCGGCGATGGCGTCTCGCGGTGGTGCGCCGACGACGCGTCGATGGTTTTTTTTTTCTTTCTTCTCGCCCCCCGTTTATTGCGAATAACGCGCGAGCTTTGCGCGCGGATGTTGCGGAATGAAAACGCGGCGTAATTATCGCACCGTTCGGCGGGCTTTGAAGTTGGCGGGGCGCCGAAACGGCGCGGATATTAATTTTGCGCTCGGCTGGACGGTCCGAAGCGCGGGTGCCGCACGCGCCACCTGCGCAACGACGTCCCGAAAATAGGTCATGATGCTCGGATGTATTTTAACGTTCGCCGCGACGTGCGTTTTATCGCTTGCTTGTGCACGCGCGCGTGTGCGTGTGTGTGTTTTTTAAATGCCCGACTAATGGTTCGCTGATAATCGGCGGGCTTGGCTACCGCCGCTAGCGGTTTTATTGGTGTTGGAGAATCATGATTTTATGGCGTTTTCTTGTCCGCCGCAAATGTGGTCGCGTTCGCTGCGTTGCGGCGCGTGCGCGCTAAAGTGTCATTTCGGTAAACGCGGAAGTTATTCGCTTCGGTCCTGGTGCTTTTCCAACTGCGCAACAATGTAAATGGGGCGCATGCGCCGGCGGCTTTCCGCGTCTTCGTTCGGCTTTTCGCCGTCCCGCCGTCGCCCGCCAGATAAACCAACGGCCGGGGCAGCTTTGATATGTTGGGCAATAAAATATGTTATATCTATATGTATATATATGTACATGTATTCAAACTTTACGATTATCTGGGGAAATGCGGACGCGCGTTCGGGCGCTGCGCCGCTTTGCATTTTTAATTGCCGCAATCAGTCGCCGGCGCGTCCGTCGAAACGTTGTTTTCGTCCGGCGCGCCGTCGGTGCCGAATGTGTTTTTCGGCCGCCGCGGCGCACGCATTACGTCGCAACGACGCCGCGGCGCGCAGCGTGCGGCCGCCGCCCGTCTTAGGACGCGCGAACGGAAAGTCGGCGGATTTTCGGCGGCAGTTAAAAGCATCTCGGCGACCGCCCGCCGGAGTAAATGGACGCGCGCGCGCTGTTCGCCGCCGGGGCGCCGCGCCGCCGAAATATTCGCCGCAATGGATTTGTTGCGCGCCGCGACGGCTCGTAAAAAGCGCGCGTCGTTTTTGCCGTTTTCGAAACGCGAACGCGTCGTAATTTATAACGCGACGTTGATATACGCGAGTCTGAAGAAGTTCGCCGCCGCCATCGGAGGACTTTTCCTGCGCGGCGCGCCCGGTGCCTCCGCCGTCGATCGGGCGGGCGCGACGAATATTGCTCGCGATAAGAAGTGCGCCGGTGCGGCGGCGAAATAAAAGAAAAATAAACGAAACCGAAAAAAAAATGCCGCCGCCTGAGAAAGTGACAAAACATCGCGTTCGGCCGCCTCCGGGCGGCGGCGAAAGCGCTGCGCGAAACGCAGCTTGGCAGCAAGAACCAAGAAGCAAGATAAATACGCGCTCGAATCGGGCGGGCCCTTTTTTACGCGTCGCCAATTAAATTGCGCTTTTTAGTTCGGCGAGCGAGTTCGAAACTAAAGCCGAAGCGCTAAATTCGCCTCGGGGAAAAACGGCTCCTTCTGCTACATCGAGTGCATCCGGGAGTAAATAATGCTCGAGCGCGATCTGCTCTCGGCGGCGGCGGCGGCGTTTTTGCCGCGAACACAGCGCACTTGTTACGGCACGATGTTCGACATACTCATGCATACGAATGGCTGGTAATAAGCGAATATATTTCCTTCGCATAACCGCCGCACTGTCTTACCTTCCGATAGCGCGTCCTCGTCCTCGGACTGGACATATTTCATTGCACCGACGTCCGGCCCCCGGCGCCGGGACGCGACTCGGCGGAAACGGCGGCCGGTCGGAGGGAAAACGTAACTCGGTCGCAATTTCTGTCGCATATTCGCGCATCGATAAACGATAGCGAAGCGCGCGTGGCTGCGAGTGATTCGATAAGCGGCGGACAAAAAAAAAAACGATAACTCGTTCGTAATGTATGCGCGCTTCTTTCGGTTCACGATTGCGGCGCCGCTCGTTCGATGTGGCGATGATTGCCTGCACAATTCATCAAAACATTTATCGGGCCCATCGTTGTCGCACGTCCCGCCGGCCGAGCATGCGCTGGTGTTGTTATGTTAAGGCCCAAGAAGACGGGGCCAAACATATCCTGCTTGATTGAACACGGTAACGAACTGTATCTTTTGCGCTCCCTGCATTTTCGCTCACAAGGGCGCACAAAATGTGTCGATATATATCGAATATATATCGATATATCGAAAAATAAAATATTGATATATCCATCTATCTTCGACATTCTGTATACTGAATACAAAGCCCTCTAGATATCTCGTTTAATTGCATGATGGTTTTGCTGTTACAATTTATTATAATATCTATTTTTTTTTGTTATAAACAAGCACGCGAATGAGTGCGAAAGAGCACGCGAGATAGTTGCTTGAGCGCGTGAGAAAGAGTCGGAATAAGAAGCGAAAAGAATTTTTCAGCTGACACTTCTTGGCACGCTGAATCCTGCTATAATTTTTAACGTCTAAACATTTTCACGTTAATCGCAAATCGCACACGAATCAATCAAAGGAGAAAAGGAGAAGTTGAAGTTGAAGTTACGTTGCGGGGTAAAAAAAGTCCAAGAAGAGGACGCTTTGCAGCACGGACAAATGAAAAACATAGCGGCACGGCGCCGCATCGCGAGAATGTCGCACGAGGCCGCGATTAATAACGTTTGGGAAACGTCTGTTCGACGAGCGCTTCAAAAGTTGAAAGAAACGGACGGCCGTCGGTTGCGGCAGACGTTGGATGGCAGGACTGATGAATCGCAACTAATTAAGTACAACGTGTCTACATGGAAGGCGTTCGAACAATTACGCGCGCGTAATTTTGCGCACTCAAAGGAATAGCGCGTTAAACCGCCGCGCGGCTTTATGCGCGGCGAGCCAGGCACAAGCGCGCGTTCGCAACAATGACACGCGTACGATTTGTAACGACGTTCGCGTCGCGTTTCATTGGCGTCGCGCACGCGGCGCACTTGTGGATGCGTTGTTTCTCCTTCTGCTGCTTCTGTTTGTGCGCGCGCCGAAAAAGAAAAAGCGCCAACGAAAAAACGAGCGGCGCGCAAGACAACGGAGCGGAACGAGCGCGAGCGTCGCGATAAGTGCACCCGAAAGACGAAATCGAATGGAGGAATGCCGTCCTTTTATAGCCCCAAAGGGTGCGATGCCTTTAAAAGAAATTTAAAAGTACAATGCCGCCCTCGAGCCGAGCGCGCGACGTCCGCAATCCGCGAGCAACGATTGCGGCGCGAAAAAATGCCCGGAACGCGTCGCGCGCGAGATAAAAACGCCCTCGCCGGGCGAAAGTTCGAGGAGGGGCGCGCGCCCGCCCACGAGCTCAATTTGTTTTTAATTAAACGCCGCGCGATTGCGACCGCTCCGAGAGTCGACGACGACGACGAAAACAAACAAACAAACAAACAAAGAGAGAGAGAGAGAAAGAAAGAGAAGGAGGGCGGTGGGGGATTAATTAATTCGAGCGCCACTCGAGAAAAATATTGTTTGAGGCGCCGCCGATATTGCAGCCGCCCTCGCGGCGCCGAGTTTGGCGGCGTGTCGCGTTAATTTTAATGCGGCGCTAATCTGCGGGCTTCTGTTCCGCCGTCGACTTGCGCAGTTTAATGGCGGCGCGTTCCGTGCGATCGCGCGTGGGCCGTCTCCGCGACGCCGCCGCCGCCGCCGTCGTTGGCATCGTCGCCGATCGTGCGATCGCAGCACTCTCACGCCGCGTGGGTAATTGATGCGCTCGCCTGTGTTTTTTTTTTTTGTTTAATTTTTTTAAATCGCGCTTTGCTCACGTGGGTCGTCGCAACGTTGATTGACGAAATAATTTTTCATCAAATCGTCTCTTTCTCTCTCTCTCTCTCTCTCTGGGGCTCTCATTCTCTATGGCTAAAAAATGCGCTCCCGGAAAATAGTCCGAAACGTGTGCTTCCAGCCGTACCAATTACGCGTCCTCGGCGCACGCGACGGCTTTCATTTTTCCAGAGCAAACAGAAATCTGAGCGACGAAAGAGATTAACGTACACGGCGGCGGCGGCGATATTAATTGAAACGCGTTCGTGGACGCGCTCCGAGAGGACGTCGCGTACGTAACCGACCCGCGCGGAGCGCAATCTAGGCCGGCGCGCGGCGGCGGCGGTTATCGCCGAAATGAGCAAACCGTTCGACCGTCTGCCGCGCGTCGCGCCGCGTCGGCGGCGGCGGCGGAGAAGCGTAGCGTCGTGACAAATGATGGCTTGAGCGACGGCAGCGGCAGAAAACACCGCTCGAAGCGGTGTTCATAATTCGGTCATTCGGCCGAACGCCCCCGCGCAACGTGTTGCCGAATTCGTCGGAAGTGGCGAACGCGTTTTTAATGGGCACGTAATTAATTAATCCGGGTCGCGCGGCTCGAACCGTTTAGTCGGCGGACAATCTGGCGTCGGAAAGTTCGTCGAGCCGAAGGTGCGATCGCACTGCGTTGTCGCCGTTGCTGTTCGTCGTTGGTTTTGTTTCGCGTGCGCGTGTGTTGTTTTTTTTTTTGTCGCCTTAAGCGCCGACCGCGCATAAATTGAAAGGGCATTTCGGACACCGCGTCGCGGTATAAATGGTCCTAGGGCGCATTTTCGGAACGACCGAAAACCGTCGAACGGGGACCCGTAAATCTGCGCGCCGGGGCGGGCGACGCTTTTTTGACGCGTCCGCGGCGCGCCGAGTATTGCGTCGCCGTGTCGGCGTTTGGGTGCGCGCGCGGGGGGCCGCGGCGGCGGCGGTGGCGGCGGCGTTCGCTGGCAATCCGGTTGCCGCGCCGGGTCGCCACCTATCCGAACGCGTTCGCCCGTGTACGTACGCGCGCATGTAGATTATGTCCGCACGTGTGGACGTAAAAGGATATTAGAACTAGGCGTCGTATATAAAGCGGGCAGAGGGCGTCCGACCGGTCCTCGACACGTGAGTAACGAATGGTCGACCACACCGGGACGAGAGTCAGCAGGAATGGAATAAGCCGCAGCTATCGCGCGCGCGCGCTTCCCCAATTTCGAACGTGCCCGATCGCAGAGGCGGAGCGGTTTTTATCGTTCGGCGCGATTGTCGCAAGAGCGCCGCCGCCGCCGCCGCCGCCGTCCGCGTCCGGCGTTCATAATTAATAAGGACAATTAAGTCATTGCGCCGGGAGGCCGTGCTCGGCGCACGTCGTCGGTCCGTTTGGCTCCGCATGCTCTCGACCCTCGGCGGCGGCGGCGCACGCGAATCGCTCGCATAGTTTGCGCCGGCGTTCGCCGCGCGAAATTACCAACGTCGCGCGAATACGAAAAGCGAATATTTTACGTGACCGCGCGTCGACGGCGGCGCGGGTATTAAAACTTTACGCGCGCGCGCCACCGCCGGAAGAAAGACATGCCGCCGCAGCCGCAGCCGCGCAAAGGCGCCACTGCTATTTGTGCCGGCGCGTTATTTCACACCTCGCGCCGGCTAATGCGCACGTAGCGGCGGCGGCGGCGGCGGCGGCGGCGGCGGCGGGATGGCAAATGCGCTCGTCGAGTGTCGCGCGAGGTCATGTCGCGGCTCGTTTTACTTGCCTCGCGCGATCGCGCGATCTAATATATGTCGGCGCGAACGCATCGCCCGCCGACGAGCGCGCGCAATTAATTCGCGGTGCGCGCGCAATCGAATTAGTTTGTTGGCACGGCGTCTCCATATCTCCGAGCGCGCGCGCGGCAATTCCTCGCCGACGCCGTCGATGACGTCAATTAGACGGCAGTCGCGTCTCGCGGATCGCGCGCCCGCCCCCGCCGCTCGGCGCGCCGTTCGTTAATTGATATTTGATTATAATCTTAATGCGCCTCCAGTCTCTCCGGCTGATTAAGTTTTCCGGCGTCGCCGCCGCCGCGCGTCTAATGCCGCCGACAATGACGTTGCATAATGTAATGATTATCAAACCCACGTCGGCGGCGGCGGCGGCGGCGAAGCTTGTAAAGCGCGGTTAATTTGTTTTGTAATTAATGTAAACCGCGCGCGCGCCTCGACAGTAATTGAGAGCCGTGGCCTGCTTGATTTATGCATTGTTTTCCTGCCGGCTTTTGTTCGAGTCGCGATCGAATTATCTTGGCGTTTTCGCGTGCGCGCAACGTTGGCTAGCAAAAAAAAAAACAACAAAACGAAACAAAACAAAAACGGTTGCGACAGGCGACGTTTTGAGGCAATAGAAATTTTCGCGGCGTATTCAATTTATTATTCCATTATTTTTGGCGCGCCGCCGCCGCCAGATTTAGGCTAGCGATACAGATTGTTTCTCTCTGAACCTCTCTGCGGCCCTTTCTCGCCGATGGTGTCTTCAAAAATGTTATCACACTGAATTTATTTAAATCTAATTCCTCTTCGGCATTCTCTTCAATCCAGTGACCGATTGCCCTCGTCGCGTGCGAACCTAATTACCGATGCCTCGCTGGACGCTCTGCGCTTACATTCGGTCCGATTTATTATTTATTGCGACGTCCACGGTCTTCCCCCGGGAGCGCGTCGCTGCCGAGAGGCGATTTGCATGCAAATCTCGAAAACACCGCGCGATTCCGGCGGTCGCGCACGATCGACTGATCGCGAACGCGGCCCGGCATGCGACAATAATTTCTCTCGTTCGCTTGCAGCAACAACATGAGCGTCCTCGAGAAATTCCAGCTGAGCATCTCGAAGCGGGAGCTCTATCCGAAGGCCAGCGTCCTGGTGCCGCAACTCCTGAGCGTGATGGCGACGGATACCATCCTTCATGTCGGTGAGCACCTTTTATTATTATCATCATCGTTATCATTATCGTCGTCGCGTCGCGTTCGGGCGCGAATTTGCTTCGGCTTCCGGCCCCCCGTGCCGAGTGCGCGCCGCCGCGAGATTTATGCACCGCCGAGACGTTTATCACTTTCGCAATCCGCCGGGCGTCGTGACGAGGGGCGGGGGGGGGGGAGACGCTCTCCGGCGTCTCGCGAACGTATCATTTAGGCATTTGCGTGCGCGCGCGTAATTTCGCTGCGCGAACGCAAACGAGCAAATATGATCTTCGAACGGCTAATCTACGATTAATTATTGTTTGCGCGGCGGAAATAAAAACGCGTTTCGATCGCGCCGTCGCCGAGGTGATCAGCGATAATTGGGTTGGCGTGCGCGCGCGATCGAATCTCTTATTTCGACGTTGACGTTGATCGTTTCGAGGGAAATTTGCGCGTTGCGCAACGGCGCTTCCTTCGCCCGCCGGCCGGCCGCTTGCCCTCGCACGCAACAATAATGCGTTGATCACACACCGCCGCGTCAATGGGGCGTCAACGACGACGGGTGCGTCTAACTCCTAGGCAAATGATGGCGTTTCGCCGAGCGGAAATTCGCTTGATGTCGCGATACTGCTTGATGATGTGGCGCGCGCCGGCGGGCGGGGAGCGCAATTTGCAGTTTTCTTTGCGTCATCGGGCGACGTAAGAACGGCGCGCCGCGCGCGCGCATAACGAACTCGCCGGAAATCTCTCTGTCGCGCGGCGGCGAGGCGGCCGCCGCGTCGAGCGAACTTGATTGTTCGCGCCGCCGACGCCGCCGTCGAGGCGCGCGCACTTTTCGGGCGAACGCTGTGCGGCCGGGCGGATATGTTCAATTTGTGACGCGATTTGTACGCGTTATCGTCGTAATTTTATGCAACGATACGCACACGCCGATTATTACACGCCGCGCATTACCGCGACGCGAGCTGCCGCAGCGGCGCGAGAGGAGGCGGCGAATCTTGCGCAAAAAAAAAACGCCGCGCGGCTTCGTAGAAGGGAAAACTAGTTTCACGCAATGCGATTCTGATTTTCGTGCCGTATGACGGCCGCCTGTTGTTACGTAGTCGGTTGTAGGTAGGTAGATGCGATATGCACCTGGGCGGAAACGACAAATATGCCTGCATAAAATTATATGCGTCGAAACGCGCGACGCGTAACGACGGCGACGCAGCACTGGATTTGTATTTTTCTCTTTCCGTTCCTCGATATTTTACGTAAAAAAAAACGGCCGATGCTTCGTTTCCAATGTTGTTAAGATTATCGATGTGACAGTCGCAATATGTCGATATTTTGTCGAAATAACTGGGGTGTTGGGTTATTGTTTCGAATTAATATTCATGTTTTGATGTTTTTTTTTTGCACTATCGATCGTGCAGTCCTAAAACATCGTTATTTTGTTAAAATAACTGCGATGTTGGGTTATAATTTAGAATCGATATTCACGTTCTTACGTTTTTTTGACACAATCGATGTTGCAGTTCTAAAACATCGATATTTGGTCAAAATAACTAAGGTTTTGGGTTATAATTTAGAACCTATATTTACTTTCCCAGGTTTTTTGGCAGTTTTGAAACATCGATATTTTGTCACAATAACTGGGGTTTTGAGATATAGTTTAGAATCGCTATTCACGTTCTTACGTTTTTTTTTGACACAATCGATGTTGCAGTCCTAAAACATCGATATTTTGTCAACATAACGAAGGTGGGTTATAGTTTAGAATCGATATTTACTTTCCTTCGTTTTTTTTTTGGTACAATCAATGTTGCAGTTCTGAAACATCGATATTTTATTACAATAACCGGGGTTGTGGGTTATAGCTTAGATCCGGTATTCCCGTTTCTATGTTTTTTTGTCGCAATCGATGTTGCAGTTCTGAAACATCGATATTTTGTCAAAATAACTGGGGTGTTGTGTTATTGTTTAAAATCGATATTCAAGTTTTCATGTTTTTTCTTGCACAATCGATGTTTCTACCCTAAACCGTTCCGGCGATGGCGTTTGCCATAATTTGTCATCATGGCTAGATTGTTGGGTTGTCGGTAGTGTTTGACCGATGACGAAAACATCGCAAATCGATGTGGCGTTAAGGCTGCGACGGCCTGCCATTAACGGACAGAAATGTACACAGAAAATTAGTCCATCGTGCGCGAAACTATAACGCCGACAAACGTTCTCGTTCGTTTGCGTCCAAACGATCTCGCCGCCGATCGAGCCGCCGCCGGCGCCGACGGCGCGCAAGAAAACGCACGTGAAACATTCATTTAAATACGTAATCACATTTGTCCTTCTCGGCTGTTTCGGTGGATGGAAGCGAACCGAAGGCACAAACATGGCCCGAAGTCATTTTTCACGATTCCGCCGTCGAGCGCGCGCGCGAACACAATACAATATCCATACATGCATAAACGTCGCGGCGGCGGCGGCGGCGGCGAAGACGAAAAATATGTATAACCGGCGGGCGCTATTTCGCCGCCGATGTGATTCACCGATTCACGCTCCACCCGACGGCGGCGGCGCATTCACTTCGCCGTGATTGATGTGGCGCGAATTACCATATTTAATATTATTTTCTATTAAGTCAACACAGTCGAGTGGACGCTTAGCCACGCGACGGCGCCGGCGGCGGGCGCCCGTCGGTCGGCAAGAATGCGTCGATTAATTAAAACACATTTGTCGCGCGTCGGCGGCGCATCGGCGCCATCGATCGGTCGTTGCTTTTTCGTTGTTGTTTTTTTCGTTGATCGAAACCGGACGCCGCGCGTCATACTCGACGATTTGCCCTTTATTTAAGCGCGCGGCGGCGAGCGACGCGACGCGCCGTCGGTCCGCATCCGTCGGACCGCAAATATTTCCGCTCGCCGCCGCAGATTCATTATCGGCGCGGTTATCGACGCCGGCGGGGTCGCGGGCGGCCGCGCGGCGAGTTAATAATGCCGCCGGCGAACGCAGATCGCTTCCGCCGCCGATGCCGCCGATGCCGCGGCGCGACCAAATATTGATAACGGTGTCAACTGCGACTGTTCGCGGCGATCTTCCGCGTCCCGCGGGACGGCGCTGTTCCGATGACGTAATTATGTGCACCTGGTAAAATTTACAATGGCGCGCGTAATGAAGGCGACGCGGCGCGCGGCGAGGGCGGCGACGGCGGCGGCGGCGGAACGGCGGCGGGTAGATTAATATATGAAAGCAGTTAAGACTGTAGCAGCTTAATGAGGTGTTTTATACGAGATTGCGTGGCACGACGAGGCGGCAAAAACGCCCTACGCCGTCGCTCGGGTTATTTTTGCTTTCCGTTTTCTTCTTCTTCTTCTTCTTGTTTTTGTTGTTGTGTTTTTCGTTTTTCGCCCACCTTCGATCACCGCGCGGCGCGAACGTGTCGCTGCGGCGGTTTTCGGTTTTCCGGCCGGCCGGCCCTTTGTTTCAGGCCCGGCCGTGGTGAAAGGTACGTTTCGCACGAAGCTTGGCCGTTATAAGGCGGCAATCGCCGCTAATTGACGACCGCGAGCGCACGAGTAAACCCCCCTCCCAGCCGCCTCCAAGCCGCCGGCGATGCGCCGCTCCTCTCGGCAAAACACGAATCCCGACGCCGGATAACGCCGGCTTAATCGACGCCCAGGTGTTTCTTGCCGGCGTTCTTGCGCGACTCGTCTTCCCGTCGTCTTGTACGCCCCAAACTAATTAATATCTATTGTGGTAAGCAAATGATTCATCCGAGCACGCGCCGCGAATCTGATACAGGTCGGGGGCGGCGGCGGCGCGCGCTTTGATTACCGCCGGCCAGCAGCTACCGGGCGCGCGCGGTTATTGTTCTTGCGCTGCGCTCGTGCGCGCCGCGAAGGTTCGCCGGTCGGGGCCGAAAGGTGACGCGACGAAGGTCGCCGCCGGGCGGCCGAGGAGTCCGCGCCGGCCCCGCGCGAGCTTTATTGAGTCGTCAATGCCGGCGCACGTAATGGCGCGTCATCCCGATTATGGTCGCGGCGAAGGAGAACCCTCTGCCGTCTTCCCGTCCCGCCGCCCCCACTCTTCGGGCTTGGATAAATACGTCGAGTGCGCACATAAACGCGCCGGCACTATTGTGCGCCGTTACTGCCGCCGGCGGCGCGCGCGAGCTTTCATTCCGAGAGATAATCAAACACCCGTTACGTCATGCTTGTTCTCGAGATGACGAACCACGCACAATGTGGCGAATTTCATTGATTTCGCGCCGGACGATACAAACGGTCCGCGGCCCTTCCCTCGTCGGTTGACGCAACGCTTGACGACAAGTCTCCGACCTGAGCTAGGGTCGGCAATTTTCGATAACGATACAATTCGATAGGATTAAAAAAAGTGATTCGCATTGCGTGGCATTAACATGGACGGATTAAGCTTGTTGCCACGAAACAAGCAATTTCAGTTTCTTCGACACTTCGACGTCGTTCCCAGTAAAAAATAACCTTTCGATGAATCCCAGCCGTTGATTAAATAACGTGTAAATTGCCGACTTAAATAATTCCTCATTGTTTGGCCGTAATTCGTGTCGCGAGCAGCGTAACTCGTTAAGTTCCGCTCGTAACGTAACGGCGGCGTAATTATTCAATATCGCAGTGCGCGTCGGTCGCCGGCCGAACGCGCGCGCGTCGTCTCTTGTTTCGCTCTTTTTTCTTTGTTTGGTTAGTTTTTTTTTCCGGCTCGCCGAAAAGGCGCGCGCCACGATTAATCGCGCTTGATCGACGCGCATTGTTTCCGCGCGTCGTCGTCGCGTTCGATTTTACGTCCGCGCAGATATCGCGATTTCCCTTTCAACGCGCGCCCGATTTTATTCGCAATTATTACGCTTCCGACACGCACTCCATGTTTGTTGTTCTTTGATTTTCAGTAATTGATTGCTTTGTGTTTTGTTGCAGCGCAAAAGTCAGGCGGAACGCAGATTAAACTCGTCATCGACTACCCGAACAATGTCCAATCTTTGTTCAAGCCAATGCGGTGAGTGCCCGCGCCGATAGCGCGTAGTTCTCGTTGGCGTTTTTTGTTGCCGCTGTTGTCGTTGTTGTTGTTGTTTTTTTTTCCCGTTCGCGCGCGCCGGTGTCCGATAGAATGGCTGCGCTAGGGGTTTTATGACGCGCGTTTCTCCGACTTGCACGCGTCGTCACGTCCCGAGGCTGATCCACTCTTGTCGACGTAATCCATCAAAACTGTAAGCCGGCAAATCTGGCCCTCGAGTCAATGCCGATTTGTTTAGCGCTTTCTCCCTCTCCCACCCCCCTTGCCACTCTGCGCCGCCGATGTCGGCTAATTTGATTTAACCGCGCTCGGCAAAGGTTTGGCGCATACGTTCGACATTGGCTGATCTGTCTGGCCGACGTGCGTTTTGTTGACTTTCGGGGGGGGCGCGGTCGGCGCTCGTATATCTGCTGTGTGTGCGTGCGTGTGTGTCGTTATTGCCGCGGCGCATCTTTTCGGTGCGTAATCGCCCAATCAGTTGAAATTGCCGCGCGCGTAGTCAATTCCCGATCGAATCGGTTCGATTCGTATCGTCGATGCGCGCCGGCGCTTTTCAATCGCCGCCCGTTATTAGCTAATTGGCGCGAAATTTTATTCGCGACGCGGCGCCGCGGGGGCGGTCTGTAATGTGATTGCCCAAACACAATCGAACGGCGCGGCGCGCGAAAGTTCGCGGAACGGGCGGGAAAAGCGGGGAAATTTAGGCGCAATACGAAGAGGCTGGAGTTGGCGGCGGCGCCGCCGCCCGCACAAAACGAGCGAAAGAACATCTGCCGGCATAAATCTGACCGATCGGAAGGAAGGACGCGTCGATATGGAGCGTCGTTCTCCTTTTCGCATTTTCTAGATTTCCACCTTTTTTCTTTCTTCTTATATATATATATATATATTTTTTTTTGCTTTGCGCCCCCAAAAAGGAATGGAAATGCGGAAGATTTTTCACTATAATACACATTACGTCCACCGGGCGTTGGCCCGCCCGCCGCGCGCCTAACGCAATTCGATCTTTCTCGCGCTAAAGTTTTACGCGCCTCGAACGAAATGTTCTCGTCGTTCGCGCAGACGCGCCTGGAAACAAAAAAACCACACCAAAAACAAATGCACAATCGCATTATCACATTTATGAAACGCGCCGAATTTATTTGCCTCGTCCGCTAGACGCCACATCGGCTCCAATGCGTAGAATCTGTACCGCCAATCCAATAATATTTGTTTCGACTCTGGTTTTTTCCTTTTGCGGATGCATAAATTATTCGCGCGGCGCGAGGCGCCCAGCCGAAAAAGGAGCGCTTCGTTATTTCGTCCTTTATATAAGGATAAATTTCGCGCGATGTTTCCATTTTCGCGCCGAATTCGCCGACGCTTTGCGGGCAATAAAACGCCGAGCGTGAATTAAAACTCTCGCGAGGGCAGCGCCGTGTTGGGCGTCGGCGTCGGAGTGATATTGAAATAAGAAGTGATCGCGCCGCGGCCGCCAAATGGCGCGATGCGGCGGCGCGGCCTCGAGGGGGTCTTCGGCGCGTGCTCATCGTCATTGACGATCGCCGAAGCGTCTTGGGGGGAGCGCCGCTTTTCTTCCGGCGGGTTTTTGGCAGCCGGGCGCGCGTACAGCGTGTTGCGAATTGGCCGTAATCTGCGCCGGCGTCGGGCAATAATAGTCGGGCGCGAAAGATTTTGCGCTCACAATTAGGCGGGCGAACTTTTTTAATTAGAAAACTTTTACTTGTTCCGGGCGACGGCGGCGGCGGCGGGCGCAGACAGTGTGCGCGGGTGCTCGCCGCTCCGCGCGTTGTTTATTCATCGCGCCGGATCCCGGCGCGCGATCGCGGTTAATGACGCTGCCGAGTGCCACTTGAGACGTCGTCCGGGCGTCGCCGATCAGGGTGTCCATTAAACGTCTCATATCCGATTCCGACGCGACGACTTATCGGCGAGGGCCCGCGGGTTGTCGCCTCGTCTCTCGATCCTCGTAACGCGGTACAGGCGTTTTCGTGTAGCGCGTCGATTTTCATTAGCCTGGCGCGGGCGGCTCGAGTGCGCGCGACCGATTGCGAAAATGGGGTGTGGGGCGCAAATGTTGCGCGTAATTAGTTAATTAGGTGACGCGGATCGCGTCTCATCTCGATCCATTCCGTTTCGCTGCGGGCTGCGCGCAACTGGGTCACTTGTTGTCGATTGTTGTCGATGACGATTTCGCGAAATATTTCGCATTAATCGTATTCGGTTTAATTGTCGATGTGGTGGCGAACGCGTGTCGAGTGCGTTACGAAATCATGGCGTGCCAGTCGACAGTAAAACGGAATAGAATAAGCGAAATGCGCGCACGATCCGACGATGGCAAGTCGTCACCGCGACGTCGAAAATGTTTTCGTCCGCCGTCATTGTGCCGTTATTGTTCGACAACGGGTCCGTTGGCGAGTCGCCGCCAAGCCAAGCCAAATACGAAAATATTATTATGATAATGGCCGGCGCGGCGCAAAAAAAGAGCCACCCCCGGCTGAATATTGTAATGTAACGCGATCGTTATCGCCGGCGGTTATTTGTTAACGCCGCCCGGGCGTGCGTGGCGGCGGCGTCCGTCCGTCCGTGCATCGCCGACAGTCGAATTGGATTGCGCTTGATATAACAACTATATTAAAGCAATTACAATTTTACGCTCCAATTTCGTTCGTGATTTATTTCCTTTTCGCACGCGCCCCGCGTCGGTCGCCAACTCGACGTGCGCGCGCGATCCGTCAACATTATCTTATTGTTAATGCGGCGCGGATTGCAAGTTGGCCGAACGCGAACGAGGCGAAATATGCAAAGCGTTCGCATTCAAACGCATTCAAATTTAATGCGCCGCGCCTAATCTTATAATAATGCAGTGTGTAAACAAATTAGCAACTGAAATGAGCGCGACTTTGCGCCGGCGTCGCGGATTTGCGCCCGCGGCTTTGATGCGGCCGGCGGGCCGACGGCGGCGAGAGAGAATTTCCGAGCGCGATAAGTATCCCGGCGGCGGCGGCGTGTTTGTCGCCCGATGCGCGCCGGCGTTACGACGAAACTTTCACCCTTTCGCGTCCAAAACGCAGGCACGCCGATGTTAAAGAACATTAATCAGTCATCAGCGCCGATCAGTTTTACCGGCCGAGTTGCCCCGGGCGCCGTTCGTTTCACACCACGTAAGCTAGCAATCCCACTGATACTGACTAATGTTCTTTTGCATGTTGCCAGCGTTCAGCCCACCGGAGAACGGCGTGCCTGATTTAACTAATCGCGCGCCGGAAGAGAGAAGATTGGACGCAAGTCGCGCACAACGAGGACTTACTAAGTGCACGTCAGATTCTGCCGCAAAGTGATATTTGTTCATGTAATGCATGCGCTCCGATCAAGCCGAATTTGATTGCCGATCGATTGATCAGTTTTTATTTGTACAAGAAGGCACGTGCGACGCGGCGGTAAGTAGTGGCGCACCGCTGAAAAAAAAACCTCCACCTCGACGGCGTCGACGTTGGATTTCTTCTTCTTCTTCGCGATCCCGCAAACCGGCGCCACGTTCGCCGCCGGCCTTGTTCCATGCGCGCACACTCTGTATAAACGTGTAGCAGTTAATCTAGCGCGTTATCATAGCTACCCGTTTGTCTATCTCCGGTATCTCGTGCATCTTATGGCGAACTATCCGGTTAAAGTGTACCGGTACGAGTGCATAAAATGTACGCGACACGAGAAGCGTTTCAGGAGGCGAGCGCCGCGCACGGCGCAGACGAAAGGCCGCCGCCGCCGCCGCCGCATCTTTTTGCTGTTGTTGTTGCTGTTGTTGGCGTTGTTGCTGTTGTTTTTTCGATGCGAGCGTTAACGTGCGCGTTTCTGTCTTTATTGCGGACGGTTATTGTTCCGGCGAATCGTAAAACTTGTACGCCGGCCGGTAGAAAGGAGGATATAAGTAACAGCGGTAGATGTAGATACGGTCGCTCGGACGGTGTGCGCTCGCGCGCGCGGCGAGCGCGAAGTCTCGGGGCGGGCGGCGCGACGCCGGCGTCGAGAGCCGTTGCGGGTAAGCAAAGATAACCTGTCCGGCGGTGGCTGATTTGCATCTCCCCAGAGGATGAACTATCTCTTGGCGAGACCCTCGAGTGCCTTGCTCCGATACGATACCGAACGCGCCCCGACGCTCGCGCCGACACGCCGGCCGGCGTAGGGCTTCGCAAACTCTTGTCTCGCGTCTCCGCTCAAGACCGACGCGCGACGAACGAGCGCGCCGAGCGCATACCGATTGTTGCCGAGAGCGCGCGGCGGCGACGGCGGCGGCGGCGGCGATGACCGATCGAGTCGGACGCGGCGGCGGCGAGCGAGAGAATTACAAACGTTCGTCACGACGCGCGTCATTTGCGCCGACGCCGGACGGGACGGAAGGGCGCCTGGCGGCTAGTTGGAGTGATTTGGTTTGTTTCTTCCTCTTTCTTTCTCGCGGCGACGCAATCGGAAACATTTGGTATGCGAGACGCAAAGATCAGCAGCCCCCGAAAATGTTGCCGGTCGTCGCGACGCGTCGTTATGCCGCGCGTTATGCCAACTGTAAGTCGTTACGGCTCGACGGCGGCGAACTACTTGCCGAACTAAACTATCGAGGCGGACCCGGCGCAGATACACGGAGATACGCGGCGGCGGCCGGGGGCCCTATAATCGCGCGCGCGACACAATGTTGTCGTGTCCGCATCGGCATCGGCGACGTCAAAAGCGCCGTCTCGCCGCCGCGACGCTATCGCGATATCAACGATCAGGCGCCGCGGGGCGCGTCGCGCGAAGAAGCGAAATTTCCGACCGATTGCCGGAGTTAATTTGTCACGTCGCGTCTCGCGGCTATATGCGAATACGAGAGCGACTGATTTCACAAACAAGCATTCATCAACGCAACGTTGGGCGGGGGTGGCGGCGGGCGGCGGCAAGTTGGCAGTGCGCTCCGTTGTCTTTCGTGGCGGGCGCGTTTAAACAAAAAAAAAATACGATTCGCATTAAATTCTCTTCTATATTCATTGCGGCAAAATAATTTTTCCCGCCGCGTTTGTCTGCGACGTCGTGTGCCACCGCCGCCGCCGCCTGCGCTCGCATGCATGAGTTCGGCGTCGGCGTCGCGTTCTTCGGCGCGGGCGGCACTTGCGTTCGGGTTTTTGCCGCCGGCGCGTCGTCGGTGTGCGTGTCTGTGCGAGCGCGGCGCCTGCTGTTCGGGGGCGGCGCGCGAGCGCGGATGTGGGGCCGAACGAGATAACGAATTGAGCTATGCGCTACGTGCCCTGAGTGGCGATCGTGCGACATTTACATATCTCACCTTGTAGATCTAATATTATTCGGAAGGAGAAGAAGACGGGGCGGCGGCGGCAGCGGCGGCGGCGGCCGCCTGGCCGTATGCCTGCGCACCTTTCCGCGGCATATGCCCATCCATTCTAATCTCGCGCGGGTCTCTCTGCGGTTCTTTTGTCTGCCGCCGTCGAAATTTTAAAGAGACGTTCGTTAATTTTCCGATAAGCCATCTTCACGTGCGTGTCGCCGCCCGAATGCAGTGACGCCCGCGTATTTCGGCCATCGATTTGATGCAAAATCGACTGTCAAGGTTTGCGAATCCGTCAAAACAATGCCGCCTTTTGTGCGGGTTTGCTTAAAATTCGGCCGCGAATCTCTTCGCGCGCATCCGCCGCGAGGGGCGGCGAGCGACGAGCGAACTTCGCCATATTCGGTCGGTGGAAAATTATAGAATCGAATCATATCCGGACGAAACCCATTTCACGTGCGTCTTGCTTGTCTTGTCTGCTCTCTGCCCGCTCGCGAGACCGTCGGCCCGACGTCTTGTCGCCGCCGACCGGCGGCTTTCGGTGAGCAAGCGCCGCTTGCCGCCGCTTCGAAATCGCCGAAAATCACGCGAACGCGCGCGCGAAAAAAAACCGCGCGGTTGCCGAAAAATGGCGCGCGCAGAGAGATTGTCTCGCATAACGCGGGCGGCGGCGAGAAACGACGTCGCGCGCGCCGAACGTGCCTTCGCGTCGACCGCATCACGTTATCAGCGCCAACGTCCGCTCGCGCGCGTGCGCCGCAATTCGATTCTTTTGTCGTTTTGCCGATGTCTTTCGGCCGAAAGCGAGATTGGCCACGTAGGCGGCGAAGTCCGGATGACTCTCGATCGTGCATTGTTTCGCGCTCGCCGCGCGGGGCGGCGATTTGCGGCGAACTATGCATCAATCAAGTGGGCGTTGGGGCGGAATTGACGATCGGCGTCTACTAGTAGTTAGGCCGCGCTTCTCGGCGCGCTTCTCGGCGCGCTTCTCGCCGCCTCCGAGTGGTGAATCGCTGAGTCTATAACTAAGCGTGCTTGTTGCAGATTCCCCCGGGAACAGCAGACGTTGCCCAATCACTTCTATTTCACCGACTTCGAGCGTCACAACTCCGAGATCGCTTCGTTTCATCTGGACAGGTAAATAGAAAAATCACCTCCGCCTCGCGCGCCCCGGCTGAAATCGGCGATTTGATCCAGACTGCTGGGATATCGGCGGGCGATGCCCGTATCCGGACGCGTGCTAAACATGACCTCGGAGATCTATCACAAGGCGGACGGCGAGCTATTGAAGACGTTTTTCGTGTCGCCGTCGGATAATCTCTGCTTCCACGGCAAGTGCAGCTACTACTGCGACACCTCGCACGCGATCTGCGGCAATCCCGACATGCTCGAGGGCAGCTTCGCCGCATTCCTGCCGCCCAACGAGCTCGGCGCCAGAAAGGTGAGCGCACTTCGCGCGTCATATCGCAGGCCGTCGCTTATCGCGCGTTCCAGGTGTGGCGACATCCCTGGCGTCGATCCTACCACAAGCGGCGGAAGGCCCAGTGGGAGCTCGAATCTAATTACTGCGCTCTGGTGCGCGAAATTCCGCCCTACGACAAGGGACGCCGTCTCTACGATCTCATGGACATGTCCATCTTCGACTTCCTCACCGGCAACATGGACCGACATCATTACGAAACCTTCAGGTGAGTCGGGCGCGCGGCACTTGGCGGCGCGCTGACACGCGTTCGCGTTGCAGGGAGTTCGGCAACGAAACCTTCACCATCCACCTGGACCACGGCCGCGGCTTCGGCAAGCCCTTCCACGACGAGCTGTCCATCCTGGCGCCGCTGCTGCAGTGCTGCATGATACGAGAGACGACGCTCGCCACGCTGCTCAAGTGAGTGCGCTTCGTTCGCTCCCGCGCCGTCGATCTGTCTGATCGATGCGCGCATGCGGTCCCAGGCGGCGCGTCCCCCCCCCCCCCCCCCCCCCCCCCCCGCCCCGCCCCCCCCCGCCCCCCCCCCCCCCC
>JAODGE020002494.1:0-25573 GCA_027574965.2 Ecitophya simulans
CATCAACGTCTCCGTTGAGGGTCAGATGATCGAGGTCCGCAACTTCCTCGGCGAGAAGCGTGTGCGTCGCCAGCTGGTGCCCAACTCCATCAAGGTCACCCAGACCGACCCCTCCAAGCTCAAGGACGAGGTGGTTTTCGATGGCAACGACCTTGAGGAGGTGTCCCGCCAGGCCGCCCTCATGCATCAGCAGTGCTTGGTCCGCAAGAAGGATATCCGTAAGTTCCTTGACGGTATCTACGTCCAGACCAAGACCAACATCGAGGTCGATGAGTAAGGCGAAGAGCGGGTGCGTGGACGTGTTTTCCTGTTTAACACATTTTCATTTATTATTTCGATCCAATAAAACAAAACAAATATTAATAGCGAAGGTCAGACAATCGGGACCATTAGAGTCTCCACTACACGCGCAGCCGCGATGACTCTTTTTTTCTCTGTTGTGTGTGTAGTTCTGGCTGAGTGAGCCTTTCCTGTTCACTTATTTTGTACCTGTCCTTGGCATTCTCGACAATCCTTCTCCCGCCCTCTCTTTCTTTTCCTTTTATACACCATAAACACGATCATCATTGCCACTGCATATTCAGTCAGCATGCGCACAACCCGCACCGCGCGGCTGTCCATGTGGGACAGCCCTGCATTCGAGCACAACCCGCTGACACGGTACTGGAAGAAGATGATGACGGTTTCGGGCACCACTCTCACCTCACACAGCATCCCGCGGCACATTCATGGCTACCTGGAGGGGTTCAATGCCCGAACTGAGAGTCAGATCCGGTGGTTCCCATACAAGGAAGAAATGACAGTGGACGGCCGCTACGTGCCCTCCTTCAGCGACGTCCTCTACACGCACTACTTCCCGCGTGAGTTTAATGACGATGAACGGGTAAAATACATAGCCGTCAAGACGGGTAGGTCAGAGCTGGAAGTTGCAGACGAGATATTTTTGATGCGAAAGATGAAGCTGTTTTGCGCGCAGCTGCTTAGGAACAAGCTGCGCGCGCGCCCCCTGCGCATGCCGGATGGTGTGGACTACTCGGGAATCGAGCGGAGGTACACGCTGGGTGTGGCCAAGGTGGCGCAGGCGATGGGCATGAGCATGTATAGCACACAGACCTACGAGCCGCTCATCATGTACTCGCCACACTTGAACATTGGGGACTGTGTGGACCTTGTCGTAACGAAGCAGCTACGCACGGCGCTACAGTACTTGCTCTGCGAGATTGTTGTTCACAGAGGCATCTCCCGCTCCCGTCTCCCGAATGTTCGGGAAGACCCGAAGGAGCCCTTGACACACCTGGAGCCGTGTCTCCACGAGTTTATCAAGCTTCGCCTGGCCGTGATGTGCGTCATTGCCAAGCAGGAGCACTATGTGGTTGATCATCAGTTTGATAGCGGGCACCGCTACGGGGGTTGCCTCATACACCTCTTCCCCTCCCCTCTCGACCCGGAGATGATCGACCACGAAGTAGAGCATATAGAGGTGGATCTGGAGCTGGCGAGCCAGTGGATGCAGCACTACTTTGAGCATTACATCGCACCACTCAAGAATGCATAGAGGGCTGTGGATTCCTGCCTTTCCCTACTTCCTCCGCCATTTCTTCCGTGCTCTCACTAGCACATTCACGCCTGTGTACGGCTTCCTTCGCTCGAATCGACCACTCGTTCCATTTTTGGGCGATGAAGTACCCATCCGCATTTTCCGCTTCCTGCCATTGGAGTTGCGTTTCTCACTTTGTGTGTGTGTGTGTGGTGGGCCCTACGCTGGCATGCACATGGGGGCGAGGGCGGAGTTCTTGGCGTGCCTCTCAGCTTCAACGAGAGCCTCTCCCTGCTCTTCCTATGCTTCCCCCCTGCAGTTTGGTGCAACACCCCTTCACTTTCTAAACGAAAGTTCCGCTCGAATCGGAGACAAGATGAAGAGTGAGCAGAAAACAACAACATCACGACAGAACATCAATGACAAACGTGACGGTAATATGTGGAGGAGCCTCAGCATCTGCAATAAGGCACCTGGGGAGTGATGATGCGGAGAGGTGTGTTTCTCTCCCCTCTGATGACCTGTTGCAGTCATCCTGTCCTCGTACCGGTAAACCTCGCTACTGCCCTCTTGTATGTATCGCGCTCCTCTCTTTCATCGCCTTGTTTTTTAAAATTGCGTTCTCTCTCTCCTATAAACTCAGATAGGGTGTCATAGTGGCGCTTTGCTTGTGCGCGTGCGTGAGTGAGTGGGCAAGTGAAGTGGCAATATCCATTACATCGACCCAAAAATATATACACATACACTGTATATATATATACAAAGGCTAGCAGCACCAATGTCATCTGATGACTCCCAGACGGAGATGGTGGACCCACAGGTAAAGGCGATCCTGCGCGCGCTGGCACCAGAGGAGATTGACATGCTCCGAGACGCATTTATTTTCATGGACAAGGATAGCGACGGCTTTGTCAGCAAGGAGGAAATGATGGCAAAGGTGGAGGAGTGCGTTGGCGATGCCCGCTTTCCACCACTGCTGGAGTATCTTACGCCCTTGTTCACTGTCGCCGACAAGGATCAGGACGGTCGGCTTAGTCTCACTGAGTTCCTGATGTCATTCGCTGACGGCCCTGGCGTGGTTCCGGCGGAAGTGATTAACAACTGTGTCGCCCTCGTGCGCATCCGTCTCACTGATGAGGAAATATCAACCCTGCAGGAAAACTTTCACGCCATTGACATCAACGAGGATGGCTTCATCGATGCTGCCGAGTTGGAGGCGGCGCTGCGTGAGAACCTGGCCACTAAGTTCCCAGATCTCACCGACGGCAACTTCAAGGAGATTGTGACCGTGGTGATGGCCAGCGCGGATGCTGACCGTGACGGCAAGCTGTCTCTCTCGGAGTTTATCCGGAGCTTCCAGGAGGACCAGGGCGTGTTGCCTGGAACCTTTCTTGAAAACCGCAGTGGCGGGACCGGCGGGGTCCGGGCGCTGACGGAGGACGAGACGCAGGTCTTGCGGGAGGCCTTTGCTGTGTTGGATAAGAACAACGACGGCTACGTCGACTTTGTCGACCTCTACAACGCCTTGTGGGAAACTCTTTCGAATAGTGTGGAGGACCAGAGCCAAATCCGCGACCTCTGCGACCTCATCATGGTCACTGCTGATCGCAAAAAGAACGGTCGCATCACCGTATCCGAGTTCATTCGTGGGTTCCTGATGAACATGGACCTCATGCTGATACCAGTCGCCGTCGCGCAGGAGAGGGTGCGCGCCGGGTGCGCGAAGCTGCAGCAGATGCTTGAATCTGGCGATCTTGACAGGCTGGTGATGGTGTTTGAGGAGCTCGACAGCAACGGTGACGGCTACCTCGACCGCGCGGAGATGGTGGCGGTGCTAACTAGCGTGTTCGAGGGCGCCTTCCCCGAGTGGGATCAGGAGACCCTCGGGACCGTTATGACCGCCATTGTGGTCGGCGCGGAGACGCACGACAGTGGGCGCCTCTCGCTGGAGGAATTCATCCGGAGTTTCGTTGAGGGCCCAGGTGTGATCCCACCGGAGGTGGTGAGCGCGTGGAAGTCGTCCAACGAACGGTCCTTCGACATTGATCAGGCGGACGTTTCGCGCACACTGGAAACCGTGCACGCCGCGGAGGGTGGTCATGTCGACGAGGAGGAGCTGCTCAAGGCTGTGAACAAGGTTGCTGAGGGAGATGCTCTTAAAGGGGATGCCATTTTCAATTACATCCTCAACAAGTTCACAGTTGCAGCAGACGATGTAGGGTCGGGGATACAGGGGTGGGTATGGGGGCCAGTGCCCCCAACACAGCAGGACACGGAGACACCGGTGGAGTCACGCTGCTTGTCGGCTGAGGTGACAGCGTCGAGTATGCCGCTACACGGAGCCTCGCGGGACGACCACGCTGCCGGGGACGGCTCCACCGCGGCCGATGAGGAGGTGTGTGAGTCATCGGCTAGCACAGTGGTGGAGATGGTGTCTGTGCGCTGCAAGAACAGACACCCTTCCGTGCAGGCCACCTCCGTGGAGCTGGAGGGCGTCTCGAGCCTGCACATGAGCACGCCCTCCGCACATACCACCACCACCATCACAGGCGTGGAGGCGTCACCGGTGCATAATGACGAAGAGGCCATATCGTCGTCGAGCGCGGGTGTGGAGTCGCGGCCATACTGGGAGCGACGGGGTCAGGAGGACACCTGTGCCTCTGCGGACGAGGCTCCCAATGCTAGCGGCATCCAGGCCAGCGACCACGTGAACGCTGCGACTGATCACCACGGTCGTACTGCCGACGAGGAGACTGCTGCGCCCCCAGAAAAGGAGGTGGCCACAACGACTGTGCTCACGCGCATGAATCCTGATGGTCCCGATACTACTAGCCCCTACAAGTGCGGCGATGTGTCCAAGACACCACAGGCTGGCCGCGCGCAGATGAAGCAGGGCCATGACAGCGGATTCGACACCCTCTTTGAGGAGGAGCTGCACACGCTCTTCAGGAAATACGATACCGAAGATCAGGGTTACCTGGACCGCGAGTGGTTTAAGCAGGTGTACGCAAGCATGGAGCAGTACGGACTGGAGCCCACGAAGGAGGAGATCAACAGGCGCTTCCATCGCTACTCGCGCGATCGCGAGAAGGTGTACTTCAATGAGTTTTGCGTGCTAATGCTGGAGCGTGTTCGCATGTGAGGGCATCAACGTATACCCCCTCTCCCCCTCTCCTCCCTCACACACACACACCCAGAGGGGCATCAATGGCGACGGTGAAGGGCTGGGGGGGGGGGGAGAGGGAGTGCATGTGGGAGCCCACAGGTACCCTCAAGGAGAGCAAGCTGCTCCTCCCCCGTTCCCCACATGATGGCACTCGGGGAGGGGGTGGTGGTGGTGGTGGTGAATCCGCGGACTGCCGGCCACTGCTGCTCCAAGTAGCGGTTGGGGAAGTACTGCTTCATTCCCTCGCATTGCATGCCAAGTGCATATATATATATATATATATATATGACAAATGTTATCTTTAGTTTCGGCGATTGCCTTGTCCTCTACATCGATTATCGCAACGCAACAGTGCCAATCACACCAGCACCTTGTTCTATCTTCCTGTACATACAAAAAAAAATATGGCTGCCTTTTCTCGCCCGTTCTGCCCAGGCGAATCCTACTCCCTTAAATGCTAGCGGCCTCGTACAGGGAGCTGGGAGTGCCATGGGCTTTCATGTACTCACTCCTGATTCATGTAAATATCAGCGGGTTCGTAGATACCACTACAGACCGTTTACACACAAACAAAAAACGGACGAACATGGAGCTGAAAAATATGTTTGAAGGTCACAATCAACGTTTTACGTGTGAAGAAGTGTCTCTCCTCAGCCTCTCGTTTTTTCCCCTCAAGGAACACTGCTGCTGGTAATTCGTATTTACTCCACCCAGAGTGTTGTGCGCGTGAGAATATGAATGAGAGAGGGGAAGAACAGTACGCACTCGGCCTTTTTTTTCTTCAACGACGAGACACATTCAGCAGTTATCCAAAAGTTCACCCCTGTCATTTGGCAGCATTCTGCAGTCACCATCGCCTTTCGTTCGTCCAAGAGCACATGACGGCGCTCTCGGTTGCCTTCCGTATTTGTACTGCTGCTCCCCACATACATGCATATTTCTCTACGTTTCTTCAATCTATCCTCGTCCCTTTTCCCCCTTTCTCTCCTATCACACACACACAAACAATGCGAAGAGTCTTGCCTGCCTGGAGGGTACACAAGGGCGCATTTACGATTTACTCCGACCCTCCCCCCCTTTCCTTTCTTCCGCACACTTGCTAGTTTCCCTTTTAAAGTATCTTTTGGCCAGCATCTTTGTCACGCAGGCAGTCCCACTGCTCTTGCTCAGTTGTGAAGCGCCATACACCCTGCCAGGCTGACCGTTAGCTGTGGGGGCGTGTTCCATCCCAGCTATACATCTTGGTCACTGGTGGTGTGCTTTTATATTTACTCTGCTCTGTCTTTCTAGTGTAGTTTCGCTGAGTGGCAATCTGTTTCTGTTAGTTTTTTAGTATTTTTTAAATATATTTCTTCCCTCCCCCTCCATCTGTTCTCTGGTTGTTGCAACTCGCGTGCTCTTTTGTAGTATTAAGAAGTGGCATTCTTGTTTTGTTCTTATTGTCGGGGAGTGGTGGGAACTGGGGCCTTTGTTTCGGAGGCACTGCCGCTCTCATAGCTGGGACTGCTCATTATTTTCATCCCATCTTCCGTGAAGAGGTATCTGCCCACCGCTGACCACGTATATACATAGACAGAGACCTACATATCTAACCATCTCTTTCTCTCATCTTTGGTCTCTGCACGCACTTGCCTGGTACGTGCAGTTATATGCTTCTCACGGACCCATCGGCAGCTCCTTTGCGCGGAAGCAGCGCCTTCGAGGAGTTCAATTCTGGGAGCAGACCCATATGCACCTTCTTCACCATGGGTGGCTGTAGCAGGGGCGAACGCTGCCACTTCTCACACCACCTCACCCAGCAGGCTCCTGATGGGGCCGATGTCTCTGGCGGCTTCTTCATAAGCGGACGAGTCGCCAACTATAAGGCAACCTTGCCATCACCCGCGCCGCCCACTGCGGCGAATAGTATGGGAAATGGGCCCCTGGCTGGCTATGGTGCGGCAGCCTCTGCACCCGCAGCCGCTGCCCACACTAGCCCGTCGCAGGGACACGGGAGCTCGTCATCCACCCCCTCCAGCACTTACACAGCAGCGACAGGCTGCTGCGGTCCACATGCTGGGTCGACAGTCGGCAATGCGCTTTTCTCCACTCCGAAGCCGCACCTCAGCACCAGTACGGTTCTGTCTAGTGCCGTCAGCACTGCTGGCATGACGGAGTGCTCAGTGAGCGCACTGGCGCAAGACTCCCCCGCGGCGGATGATACCTCGCAGGCTCCAGCTGCCGTGTGGGGCGGAGATGTGCGAGTTGTGGCGCTCAGCGGCGCTGCGGGCGCGGAGGCTGAGCAGCTCGGCTCGGAGCTGCAGTGGGGCTCCCAACGCAGCAGCACATATACCCCCCGCTACACACTCAGTCAGACTGCCTTCCTGAACGCGGAGGTGGTGCGCCAGCGGACCTTCTCGTCGCCGCCTCCTACTGCTGGAGCGGTGGTGATACCCAATCACAGTAGCAGCGCCCCCTCGCTCGTGTCGCGCGGTAGTGGCGCTGCTGCCTTCCAGCCAGTAGAGGTGAGCTTCTCTCCCCAGTCAAGCGACATGGGCTCGCGCGGCGGAGGAAGCTCTTTGCAGCCACCAGCACACGTACAGACACATGTGCAGTCACAGCCGCGCCACATGCAAAGTTCCTCCTCCACCATTCGCGGTGGAGTGCCAGCCCCACGCTCTGTTGCAGTGGCAGCCCAACGCGGCGGTGCTCAGGTGCGGGTGGGCGGGGGCGTGCCGGTGGTGGTCGGCGCTTCGGCACGGGCCCCACCCACCCACTGCGGCAGCGTAAGAGGTAACGCACCCCGCCCCGCCGCCACGACGATCACTGCTGCAGCTGCCGGCTCCGCGCCACCACCGCAGCAGTACTACTGCTTTTACTCGAACGATGGCAAGCTTTCCCCCATGCTGCCCCTCCACTCGGGCAGCTCCACGCCGAGCGAGAGCAGTGGCGCAGCGTCGCACCACCTCCAGCACGCGACTCCCACGCCTGCCAACACCAGCAACACCCCAATGTTCCTGCATGGCACCCCGGCACCGCCGCACTCGCAGTTGCAGCGCCACACGCAGCAGCCGGCGCAGGTGCAGTCACACGTCCACCAAGCCTGGTCTCCGACCCACTACGCCTCCCCTCGAGAGCAAAGAGCCGCGGCGGCACCCATGGCGCCACAAGTACAGTACATTGTACCTGGCCATCAGGTGCATGTGACGCAGACACAGCGGAAGCCCGGAGCTTTTTCAGTGCCCTCACCTGCTCCACGCACTGCTGCAGAGTTACTCTCTTCGTCTGCAGCTCCACAGCGTCAGCAGCAACAGCAGCAGCAGCCGCGTGTGATCCTTCCCGCCTCTATCTCTGCTCACCCCCAGTTGACCGCCTTGACTGGGAGCAACCGTGGGGGCTTCATGCTGGTCAGCACAGGTGGGGCTGTCCTAGGAGGAGTGCACTCGCCGCAACCGCAGCAGCACATGGGGAATGTGTACCGTGTTGTGCCTGCGCAAAGACAGTAGGTCCACAGTAGCCAGTTGTTAGGCCATTAGTCGCGGTGGCGGAAGCACGCCCTCGTATATGTTTTTTTTTAGTGAAGCGTCACCCGATGCATATTCTTGCTCGGCACAGAAGCCAACGACTCTTTTCTCGTTTCTTAATTGTGCAAAAAGACTACTGTGGGCAGTGCATTAGTCGTTAAAAAAAACCAACATTGCTGTGTTTGTAATATTGAGTGAGAGTTTTGATATTAATTATCTTTCTTTGTGACAAAGCAGTGCTCTTCGTTGTGTGATTCACTCTCTTCATGCTACCCCTCTGACACGTTCAAACCCTCTCTTCTTGAAATACAAATCATCATATTAAGCGTACATATATACGTATATATATACATGTATGCAGAGGGGGAGGAGAAAAGAGACCAAGGCAGTTTTTACATGAAGCATTTCGACGAGCCGAGGGTGATGCGTGCACATGTGACGCATGGAATGGTCCACGGCAGTGGATGCATTATAAGTGCCAGTTAATAATTTTATATGCTGCCTATGTGGAGGAGCGTCAGCTGATGAGAAACTAATTTCCAAATCGAATGCTGCTTGATGAGCTCTGAATACAGGGACATGGTGAGGCCGAGGAATAACACATGATATCAAATACACACTCACACACAACATTCATATACTCGTTCCCATCCATCAGCCTTTACAGCAAATGACAACTGAGGCAACCATGAGTTCTTGTGTGCTCCCCCCCTTGGTGAAAGCTGCCTCACTCTCTTTATGTCACCCTTACTGAACGATAATCAGCGGAGGGAGCGTAGACTCTGCACATACGTACGTTACTCTATATGATTGGAAGTGGCTTCATTGCCTCTCTTTTTGCGCAAGCGATTTGCCAATAAGAAAGACCGAAACACTATTACTGCCTCCAATCCGTCGTGTATCTGCGTACTCTGTAGAGGCGGAGGGAAAAAGCAGTCGTAATATAGAGAAGAGGGGATAATTCACCAAGTGCTGTCACTGAGAAAAGTCCACTGATGTAGGGAGGTGCGGTGGGGGGCCTGTAGCGTCCAGAGCGGGATGCTACATTCACGTATTTACATATGACCACTGCCCGCTGATTCTATTTTTTCTTTGTCGTTGGTGTAGTTTTCATTGCAAACGCTATTGTTTTCCATTCGGACGTAAGTTATTATTATCCCCCCCCTGTAAAGGTAATGTGGCTACTTCCTATTCTTTTGTTCGTTTCTTTGCTATGATTCGTATTTTTTTTTCGTAGTTCGCTGTTATTGGCTGATATAGGTATTGTTGGCGCATGTGTGGTTACGTTTTCTCTTCTTGGCTGTTATCTTTCATTGTGCTGTGGTGAGTCCTTTCTGACGCCTTGGCGGTGCTTTCCTCCATGTACGTATCAGAGGTTTTTTTTGTTTTTCTTCCTGTCGTGCGTATGTACTTAACTCCGTTTACGGGAGACGCATTTTACGTAGTGTTTGTTTTCGTGTAATGTGACCAGCTCCGTTCGCGAAATAGAAGTGCTTTGAAAAAAAAATTCGACTGCCTTACCACATTCTTTCTCCTTTTCGTTATTTTGTGTGCTTCTTTTTCCCTTCCCTCCTCTCCAATTACAAAAAAATATATTTAATTGTTGGTTTTGTGTTTGCGTTGTTTCTATGATAGAGTAATGTTCTTACGTACGCATCTAGCGTGTTCGTTTTTTCTTTTCTTGACTGTTGGTTGATCGCTTTTGCTAAACGTACAATTACCACTTTTCAAGTAGTTTGAGTTGCGGAAATTACGGGAGGGCATGGCCCGCGTCATGTGCAAAGCTACTGCTATCACCAGTCCTTCCATTACCGCGCGTTGATCGATGTGCTTGTCCTTATACGTTTTTTAAATAATGTATCTCCCTTTTTTTACTTCTGTTTCTTCGCTTAGTATCAAGTGATCTCTCCCCTCTGCTGTCTTCTATCTACTTTGGCACGCTCACTATCACTTTGGATATGTCCCTCCTCTCTCTGTCCTTTTCACCCTCCCCCCTCTTCTTTTGATTACTCGCCCTCCTTCCCCATAAATTTCCAAGTTGTACAGTATGAGTGGCCGGTCCTCCCCTTTCTTCCGTGCCTTCCCATGTGCTACGTCGTTCTGTTGTGTTTGAGGACAGAAGAAAGAGGGGACAAAAATGAAGATTGTGTTAATGTAAACAGTGGAGGGAGGGGTGGGTGGCGCGAATGATCATTGTGAAATCCACCACCTCCCACACGTAAAAAAGGAAAAACTGTTTAAAGAAATTATAAGTAACCTTTCCTTGTGTTCCCCCCCCTCTCCATCTCCCTTGTATTACGGTGTATTTTTGTCCCAGTAGCAAGTTCAAGTGAATACACACATTGCCGTCTACAAACTCCAGACCCCCCATCTCTCCTCGCCCGATTGGCATGATCGTGGCGTTGCGATCGATCCCACGATATTACTTCCATGAATCTCATTTTATTGTTATCCCGCCTGCACCCAATGCTCTGTTTGTTACGATCCAACAGATCCCTTCCTTTGCTACTACCTCTCGCTTGTCATACATGGAGTCGTCTCTACTCAGCATTCAAGAACCTTATTGTGTTTACGTGAGAAACTCGAAACTTACACAGACACAGGAAGAGAGAGAGAGAGTAGTTACTTTCATTTGTGCTTTACTTGCCTATCGTTTACACATCGACGCACACGGCACCCAGTGAAGTTTAAGTTCCGCAAAACAAAAAGAGAAAGGCATCAGAAGTTAGCGAGGAGAACGAGGAAGAATAATCCTCCGTAAGGGCCCTTTTAGTAATAAGGCAGCAAAATCCCCAAGGTCAGAGATCTCCATAGAGTGACCACAGTCCAGGATGTTCCAAGAGTCCAAGATCCTGATGATCTTCAAGTCCCTCAAGGACATTGTGGTGGTTGGAGACAATGACATGGTTGTCACGGACATGAACAAGGCCGCAGTTAACTTCTTTGGCTACAGTGTGGAGGAGGTGAAGGGGAAGAGTATCACCTTCTTGGTGCCCACGCACCCCCTGGACGTTCAGGACAACACCGTCACCCTCCTCGCACACCTACACGACTCCACCGACGTCCCAGTGGTCATCCAGACCACCCGCGACCCACACGCCACGGTGGTTGCGTGGACCATCCTGCCCATTACACTGCCTCATGTGTACGAGTTTGGAGTGCACATGAATATCAAAGCCGCGCTCACCCCGAAGCTGTCCGTGTCCAACCTGGACTTAAGTGGCCGCCGCGTCTTCGTACGCGTGGACTTCAACGTACCCTTTGAGAGGGCAACTGGAAACATTCGGGATGACAGCCGCATTCGTGCCGCTATTCCCACTATCAAAAAGATCACGGGGGACGGGGGCCGGGTCGTCCTGGGCTCCCATCTTGGTCGCCCAAAGAAGCCAAACGATCGTCAGTCCATGAAGCGCATCCAACCTCGCCTGGAGGAGCTTCTGGGGCACAAGGTGCAGTTTGTGGAGGATATCATGAACGCAGAGGCGGAGGTGAACACCATGAAGAATGGCGAGGTGATGCTCCTGGAGAATCTGCGCTTCTTCCGTGGCGAGGACAGCAAGAACAACGCTGAGCGCAACCGGCTAGCGTTGGCGCTTGCGTCGTTCAGTGATGTGTACGTGTGTGACGCATTTGGTACTGTGCACCGTATGACTGCTAGCATGACGGGTATCCCCCGAGTTTTGGGTGCAGGCGTCACCGGCTTCCTCATTGAGAAGGAGATTTCGGCGATTAGTATGGTCATGCGCAATCCTGCGCAGCCGCTCGTTGCCATAATCGGCGGCTCCAAAGTCTCCGACAAGATCAACGTAGTCTACTCTATCTTCTCCTTTGCGCACACGGTCGTCATTGGCGGCGCGATGGCCTACACATTCCTTGAGGCGCAGGGCTTCACGGTGGGAAGTAGTAAGGTGCAGCGCACCGTGCGCGAGAAGGGGCGTGAGGTCGACCTGCTGTCGACTGCACGTGATTTGATGGAGCTGGCAAAGGCCCGTAACGTGAAGCTCATCCTCCCCATTGACCACAGCTGCGCCAAGCACTTCCAGGACGATGAACCTTTCATCACGGCCAACCCCAACATCCCCAATGGGTACATGGGTCTCGACTACGGCCCCAAGTCCATCGAGCTCGTGCAACAGGCGGTCAAGGAGGCGCGCACACTCATCTGGAACGGCCCTGTTGGTGTGTTTGAGTTTCCCAACTTCGCCAGAGGCACCAACGCTATTGCAGAGTCGATTAAGGCCAACAAGAGCATTGTGTCCATCGTAGGTGGTGGTGAGACTGCGGCGGCAACGGCCAACTATCGCGACTGCATTACTCACGTGAGCACCGGCGGCGGTGCCTTCCTTGAGTTGATGGAGGGCCGTGCGCTACCAGGCCTTGTGTGCCTCACGGCCCGTGCTGCACCAAAGCTCTAAGTTTGAGTCCTCCCCACTCCGTTCACTGTACACACACACACGGACATGCACGTACACGCACGGAGGGGAAAAAGAGATGAACAACGGTCATATTATGCGTGGTGCAACAGCAATCGCTTGCCTGTGCTGTGTGCGTCTGCGTGTGTGTGCCGAGTAGTTCCTTCTATGTGACTCTACGGGAGATAAAATAATAGCTGGGAAGAAATCAGTTGCCACCGACAAGAAGATCTGTGCATGATGCCAGTAACTCTCTGGTCTGCTCTCACTTAAAGCTCGATGGGACGTGGATTCGAAGGAAGAGAATTCATTACTGCGCCAGTGCCAGCGTGCATGCTCATTATGTTGAAAAAAAAAAAAGCAGCAGTAGCCACCAAAAAATAACAGTATATACGTTAGATATATAAATAGGTATTGGCTCACCCTTTTTACGACGGCGACCAGAATGATAGCAGCAGAGCAACCAAAAAGCGGCAACAGCAGCAACGCGAAGTCGCCCCGTGCCGATTTCTTCCTTCCGTGACACTGTACTATACTCCTACTCATCAAGGCAATATTCGTCAAAACGTTATTTTCGTCCTTTACTGATCTCTGCTGGACTGCTTATATTTTATTTACTTGGTACGGAAGTGGTCATGTCACTTGTGAGAGTTCGAGATGGCCGAAAGATATATATTTGCCACAAGTAGCCAGCACCTCCCCATCCTTTGCCCCAAATACGCATACTCACAGCAGCTGTGGTGAACGTATCAGCAGCAACTACTACAAGAAGAGATCCGAGACTCAGGAGTGGAGGAAGGAAAAAGCACGAGAGAGAGACATAATCGCTGTGGTGAGATCATTTGCACTTTCATATATCTGCGCATTGGCGTCAGTTAATAAGACAATTCCCAGTTGGTTTCCCTCACTCCCCCTCTTCGCCCTTCTCACTGCTTAGGTAGTGGGATACCTGAGAACTCCTTCCTCTTCATCCCTTCCTCCACATCCCAACAAAAGGTGAAGCAGTGGCGCTCAGAGCATTCGATTAATTTTCACCTCGTCGTCATGCAGCCCATCAATCCAATGGACCCAACTTATATGCAGCTCCTTGCCGAGACGGCCACAAGGGCAAGTTCGATTAATGTGAAGGATCGTGATGCGGCTGAGCAGGAGATCAAGCAGTTCCAGAGCAACGTGGACCAACAAACTGGCTTTGTGGGACTCTTGCTGAACATGGCCACTAGCAATCTCCCGTCGTCACTGTTCTTCTCCATTGTTCTCAAGAACACGGTGAAGACCTGCTGGAACTCTGCTTCTGCCGAACACTGCATTCAGGAGGTGGACAAGGCCGTCTTGCGGGCCAACATTATTGATCTAATGCTCCGCACTCGAGTGGATATCCAGCGTAACCTGGCAGAGACGGTCGCCATCATAGCCGATATTGACTTTCCACTCAACTGGCCCACTGCACTAACTCTGATTGTTGAGACACTCGGCAGCCCCAACACACTCGTCGTTGCGCGCTGTGCCGCCCTCTCAACGGCTCACAGTATCCTCTCCAAGTACCGCGGCCAGTCTGAACTGTCAGAGGTCCTAGTGAGCGAGCTGCGCACAATTTACTCTACGTTGCTCTCTCCGTTGCTGTTGTCAATGCGTGTACTACTCGACGCATGCGGCCATCCCAACAGCGCGGAGTCCGTCGCAGCCTGCAAAGGACTGACCTCCGCGGTGGAGTGCATGCTGGACATCACGGCACTCGACTTAGCGGATGAGTTTTTGTGGGGAATGGACAAAGTCGTTGGACTCTTTCTTGAGTGCCTTATGCTGGAGAGTCCTCGGCTGGCGACTGACCGCAGTGGGGCTGTGGTGGAGCTGAAGTCCGTGGTGACCGCGTGCGTCACGCACTTCCTCAGTAACTACGACGAGGACTTCGAGAAGTATGCTGGCCAATTCCTTAAGGTCATTTGGGACACTATCGCCAATCCCGCCGCCTTCATCCCGGAGATGGATGACCTGGTGATTAGTGGGATGGAGCTGTTGTCCAGTGCGTGCCGTGGCACCACACGGGAGACCTTCAACTCCTCGGAGAGTATCGCGGCGCTACTGGCACAGGTGGTGGTGCCCAACCTTGGGCTACAGGAGGCGGACATTGAGGCGTACACCAATGAGCCGGACGTGTACATCCAGAAGGACATCGAGGGCTCTGACCTTCACACGCGACGGCGTGCAGCTGGTGAACTGGTGCGCACACTCGTGGTTTCTTTTCCAGACATTGTGCCAGGGCTCCTCTTTGAGACGGTGAATACGCTCTTCGCGGAGGCCGCGACGAACTGGCGCTCAAAGGACACTGCCATCTTCCTCACCACCTCTCTTGCCCTGCGCGGCAACCGCGCGGACTCCGTACGAGGCGCCTCCACGCAAGAGCTGAGCACGCTGATCCCTTTTGACAACTTTCTGCGCGATATTGTCTTGCCTGAACTACAGTCGGGTCTCTCGCCCACGAGCCCACCGATTATTAAGGCGGACTGTATTCGCGTGGTTGCAACGTTCCGCGCCAACATCCCCCCGGACACACTGCAGGGAGTACTGACGTTCCTGCCCGCGTGGATTGGCCACGACGACCCCGTCGTGTACACGTACGCTGCGCATGCACTGGAGCGGATGCTCCTCGTGCAGCACAATGATCAGTACGTGGTGACGGAGCTGACATTCGCCCCCCACGCGGCGGCCGTGCTGCAGAGTCTGTGCGTGCGTGTGCAGAGCACGGACACTCCCAACGCGTACCTAGCGCAGTGTCTAATGCGCATCTGCCACAGAGTGCCTGAGGCCGTCAGGCCGTACGTAGGTGATGTTGTCGTGAGCACGAGCGCAGTCCTCGGCATCGCTGCCAGGAACCCATCGAACGCGCATTTCAGCCATTGCCTCTTTGAGATCCTGTCATCCTGCATTGCTCTCAGCCCTGAGCAAAGTGAGGCCATTGAGCAGGTACTCTGGGAGAACCTCATCTACATCCTGGCGAACGACGTGCTGGAGTACGTGCCGTACGCCCTACAGGTCATGGGCCAGCTGCTCGCCACCTATCCGCGTGGGGATGCACAGCCACCAGCCAAGTACCAAGGCCTGCTAGAACCACTGACAATGTCCTCTATGTATGGGCAGCGAGGCAACATCCCAGCGCTGGTGTATGTATTGTCCATTTTCATCGAGCGGTACCCGATGTTTGTGCATTCGCAGCCTGGTGGACTTACCCAGAAGATCCTGAACGTCTTCCACCATCTACTTCAGCTAAAGAATTATGACCACGAGGGCCTCAACATACTGACGGCGATGCTCTTGTCGTACCCGCGTGACGTCATGGACAACTATATCACCGTTGCTCTGCAGGTGCTGATGACGCGTCTCCAAAGCGCCCGCACGCCCAAGTACGTGCGTATCCTTATTATTTTTATGTCCGTCGCCGTGGTGGTGCGTGGTGCGGAGGATGTGGTGGGCCGTATGAACGGTATCCAGCCGGGATTGTTCTTTGTGTTTCTCGAGCGTGTATGGCTCCCGAATGTGAAGAAGATCACCGGTCCCCTGGAGCGCAAGGTGTGCCTCATTGCGCTGACAAAACTTCTCAGTGACAGCGCATCAGTACGGGCCAATCAGGCTGTGTGTGTGCGCTGTGCGTCCACGTGTCAGGAGATGATCACCTCTGGCACCGAGGAGGATGACTACACCAGCTTTGCCCCAAAGGAGCACACGCTGCAGGATCTCTCCAAGCGCACTCAGGAGCCACAAGCTGCCGGTTTTACCAACGTCTTCTGTCCACTGAAGTACGCCGTGCGTGAGGTGACGGATGTGTGCAGGGACATTACTGACCCCGTGCAGTATTACCAACAGCGGGCCTCGGCGGCGGCGCTCTCTGGGTCACCTGCATAATAGCGTGACGCGGAATGAGAGTTACATAGGGAAAGAGGTGTGTGTGTGTGTGTGTCTAGAAGGTGCGGTGGATAAGGGAGTCTACACTCCAAATTAAGAACGGGTGTAGGATCAGTATGCGTACCCCTGTGAATTGTAGTGTATATCTACGTACGTGTTAGTGCTTCGCAAAGGTTTGGGGTACACAGCTTGGCATGAATGGGATGTGTGTGTGTGCGTGTGAGGAGGACAGGTTTTGCCACTAATCAGATAAATGTCGCAGATGGTGTGTCGTTGAAGGAGGGGGACGGGACTGCTTTGACGTTAGTGCCTGCCGAAATACTGAAGGGAAGCGTGAAGGGAGTGCTGGTTTGTGTGTACGTGACGTACTCCGTCGTTACCATTTCAGCAACCATCTACTCCGCTTTCATTTTCCCTCTTCGTCTCGTGAGATCATCAATGGAGTCCCCCTCCCCACTCCCCATTGGTATTTGTATGTGTGTTTGTGCATTCTTCTTTTTTTTTTAATGACCTCATAATGTGTCACTGAAGTCTGCATATCTGGGCGTAGGGCGATCGCACTCGTACCGACCCCACATTTTCTGCTACACGGCACACACGCACACACACAAGATACATATACACACACACATGTTCTGCATTAGTGCGCTGTGGCTCAGTCAATTGCTGCTCCACATATCTGGGCCTGCTCACCTAATCGTTTAATCACTCTCCCTCCTTCCTCCATATCTCAAAGGCACTTAAAAGTGGCGTCTGTTGTGGGCGAAACACACACACAGGTACGTGCATGCACGTACGCATCTCGACTCCTACAGCTGAGCATCGTGCTCGTGACATAGATTCGCATATTTTTTTTACCTCCATTGTGCGAGGTTGGCAGGCATCATGTGGGTACGCCTACTACCACTGTACTGCCAACTGTGTGAGCGACGTGAGTGCGCACCGAACGCCGCTTTTAGTCGCATGCTGGCTCACTTACCACTCGGCCCAGGGGACTCGCTCCACCTCGACGCCAGTTCAGTCAGTGGAGGTGAGCAGTTGCTCTTATTCTTAGAAGTTCTGAACCATTTCCTGCTCTCTCCCGTGCTATATCTCGAGGCCGACGGGAAAGAGGAGACAGAGCCCACCCCATCGCTTGTGCGTATCCACATGAGGCTGGGCAGGAAGATTGACAACAACAGCGTGGAGCAGTTGTGTTATCTCCTGCCTACCCGCAAGTCACGACGCCCTAACGGCCAGCACCGTCACTATCACTACGGTCGTGGGTGTCCATGCAGCAGCGGCCTTATCGAGGCGGCGGTGGAGAGCATAGACCTGTGTGGGTGCGTGTCAGTCTCACTGCGCGGCGGACGCGCGCTGCGCGACGTGGCGCGACGCAACGTGTACATCCAGCACATCTTCGTGGAGGGGTGCAGTATCAATCCTGGGACTGCCGAGCACATTGCGCGAGCAACTGCGCAGAACCGAAAGGCAGCTGTGGCCGCATTGGCTGCGGGTGAGGCAGTGGATGCGTGCGCGAGGCCACCGATCGCCACTGATCACATCTTCACTCCGGTCCACCCGAGCTCCTCATGCGGTCTTGATGCACACATGACGGCTTCACCAGCCCCCAGCCCAGCGTCGGCTCTCCTGCAGTGCGAGGCTGCTATTGGGTACGCCACACCGTATTTGGACAGATGCATGAAGTCCATGAACACAACCGGTGAAGGCGTGACAGCTGAGTGCCCATACTGGTCGCACATCGCAGCCTACATTACGTGCGTCAATCCACCAAACTCTTGCGATGATGCTTGAACGAAGAGGAGATGTGGTGCGTAAAAGGGAAAGGTGTGTCTGCACACAGACAGAAGCACATAAATTTACACTTGCCCTCAAGTTTGTCTTTGCGTGGAGGCATGCAATGAGAGGGGTGGGGTGGGGAGAGAGGTGTAACCTGCTCTGCTGCTCTTTTCGCGAGTGGGACGAATTTTTGCACATTGACGATCATCGTGGCCGCTGTGCCTCCGCCTTTTACAATGTGTTGTGCTTTGTGAAGGTGGTGCTTGATCTGTGCAATTGCTGTTAATGCGAGTGTGCCGTAACAAATCCTCCTCTTGCACTTTCAAGATCAGGAGCGCCCACATGCATGCTTCCGTTTGCATATATATATATATATATATATATTTACTTATAGAGAGCGATATCGTTGCTAGGAGGGGGTGGAGGGGGGGGGGCAGATGAGCCTTGTGTTGGCAGTGAGAGGACGTTCACACAAACCGCTCAACCTGGAAAAAAGGCACATAGCAACAAAAACAAAAACACGCCGCAGTTTTTACCCAGGGGCATAAACAGGACGTACTGCCTTGTCAACCGCTAGCTTTGATCTCTGCAACAATGGCTCTCCTCTCCCCTCTTCTCAGGGGTTGCAGTGCCGGCGGATCGCAATTTTTGGAGATCATCTTCATTTATACTCCTCGTATATATATATATAATTGCATTTTACATCGCACCGCTGTGCTACCAAGGCAGCATAGCGATTATTTCATGTTCTTATGGTACACTGTCTACTCTGATTTCATTGCACGTGCTTTTACTTACGGGGTATGGGCACGATTTTTGGAAGCGCGATAGCTTATAGTTCAGCGAGCCATACCCATTGACAGCCAGAGGAGGGGAGAGGAAGAAGGACAATAAGAACAGAACATAGCAACATCCGAAACAAAGAAAGAGGATATAGCCAGGACAGTGGAAAGGAAGGGATACAGCAGAGCTACGCTATTAGCATCCCAACATAATATCGCACGCGCACCAATAAGAGTCAATACAACTGTTTTATTGTCCACCGGACACTCCGTGACACCAGTTTTGCAGACTAGCAGTGCTTTTTTAGCCCATGTCATCTGATTTTGTTATTGCCCTTGGGTGCGATTTCGCGCACGGGGTCGTGCTTGATGACGAGAATCGCGTAGTGTCTGTGGACATTGTGAGGTTCCCGGCGCTGGCATGCGTTCGTGTGGGTGCTGTTGTGCTCTCCATTAATAATGTTCCCACTGTGCGTGCGAGGGAGGAGCAGGCTCAGTTTCAGAGCTTTACTGGTGAAATCATGCTGGTGCTCTCCTCTCCTGCCAAGGATGAGTTTGACCTTTCTTCTGACGAGGACGACAACGGCAGTCCCTTCAAACCTCCGACCGCACTTCCCCAGCTATCCCCAGAGTACAATAACACCGTCGCGCGTAACAGTGCAGCCGTGATACTGGAGGCCGCGCAGAAGTGTGGGCCTGGCAAGTGTGTCATCATCATGTGCGAGGGGGCCAACCCCGCGCTGCCCATTACAATAGCAGCAGAACAAGGAAAGGTCGACGTTATGTACATTGACACGGTGGCACGAATGAAGACCCGTCAGAAGATCGATTACGCTGGGGAGGTCATCAAGCGCTCGCTTGAGAAGGGCCTGTGGATTTACCTGGAGCAGGCCACCAAGTCCATTACGCTGCTGCGTAAGCTGGCGGAGTGTATCGCTGAGGTGGAGGCGTCCCGAACGATGCACAAGACCGCGCGCGTGTTCCTTATGTGCGAGCCACACCCTCACTTTCCGGAGGGCCTCATGAGCGGCTGCGTTACGCTGCGCAGTCGCCTCCAAGGCGACAACACTGCAAAGGTGGATGTGAAAGAAGACTTACTAGAGAGCCAGCGCCGGCGTAACGTTATCCACGGCACCGAGGCCAGCGTTGGCCATGGCGCTCCGCGCAACTGCCCAGAGGTAACGTCGGTGAAGAAGGTGAAAATCTCCAACGAGGTGAACATTGTGCATATGGAGACCAGTACGTTCCTGGAGATGAGCGCCAGTGCCCACCCAACGGCGGACAGGGATAATGTGAGCGGCGAGGGGCTAACTCGAGTCGCCAAGTACTCGTTCGGTTCTGGTGAGAAGTTCATTTCCCTCTGCAAGGTGCGTGACCACCGCTTTGCGGTTGGTACTAACAGTGGGTATGTGGTGTTGCTGGACGGCGATGGCCTCCCACTGATCCAGTTCCGTCCCCACAAGGCGTGTGTCTGGGACGTCAGTTTTGCATCTCCGTTTGACTTCTCGACCGCCTGCGAGGATGGCACCAGCACTATTTTCAACTACTCGCTTGCATGTCAGGAACTGACCACCACATCCGTTGCCTCTTTCCAAAGCGACGTGTTTGCTGTCACATACGCTGATGACAACGACTTGAGCAGCGCTGTGCTTTCAGGGGGTCTCAGCGCCACCATCTGCGTGCTGCACTCGGACCGCCAAACTAGCTCCTTCATTGCGTCCGGCACATCAATCCAGGCAATGTGTGCCACGCGTCGCGGAGGCATCGTGGTGGGGGGTGGCAATGGTGCGTGCTCGCTCATTGATCCTGCCCGATGCGTAGTCGTGGACAGCACCAGCAAGCACACGCGAAAGGTCCCCGCGGTATCCAGTTACGGGGACATTGCCGTCACTGGCGGTTTCGATCGCATGCTGAGGATGTGGGACGTGCGAAGCGGGTTCCAGATGACCTTCGAGCGCACACTCGATCACTTCATTACTGCTGTTGCGGTTAGTGACAAATACGTGGCGGTGTGCGGTGGCTCCGAGCTATTTGTCTGGGACCTTCGGAAGATGGGTACCGCATTAGCAACCAAACATAATGCTTGGAAAGATCTTACTCGCGGTCTTGTCATCGACGAAAATCTGATCGTGACTGCTTCCGTGGATGGCGTTGCTCGCTTCTGGGAGGTGAATTAAATACCTGCAAAAAGAAAAGAAAATCTGGTAGGATGGACTCGCATGAGGGGCGTGATGAACAGAAAGAGCGTGGGCTACGTGGTGGGGAGAAGATTAGGCACTGAATGGCGCAATGATGGAGGACTGCATAGCGCGGTGCATTTTTTTTCGTGCGTATATGGATGATCTCCAGAGCGCACTTGTGTGATTGCCTGCGTCCGTGTGTCTTTGTACGTGATGAGAGCACCTTTTTTGGGTGTTTTTTTTTATCTCCCTGGTGTCAACTGTACTGGCTGCCATGATTTCTCCACTTCTCTCGTGTGACCTCGTCTATGGGGCGTGCAGCTTAATCACCGGCGCGCCCTCACTAGCGAATCTCAGTGTTTCTTTTTGATTACTTTGTTCGGTGTGAGGGAAAGCAGCTATGTAGAGCTAAGAGGAGTGAACTTTACTCAAAAGGAGTGTTTTTCAAGAAAAAAAAAGAATATGAAGATAACCAGAGTCTCGTGCGAGTGTGTGCGTGTATCTATGTGCGTGCATGTGTGTGCGTGCATGAGGGAGTGCGGTGTGGCGTCGCACAGCTTGTTTACTCACACACTTGTGCCAGCGAATATATGCTGGGCTGCCTCCCCCCAGCCCTTGTTTGTCGTGGTTAGAGGGTACCGCCTGGTAAACGCAATGAATAACTCAGGGGATGAAACGAAAAAAAAAGAGAGGATGGTGATGAGCAAATTAGCAAACCGCTCCCATGTGTACATATTCCCGTACACGCTCGCAGGCAGGCTGTGCGCACCATTAGATGCAACACCGGCATCATTGCTTGTCACCGCAAATGCTAATGTTTGTAAGAAAGAAGGCGAGGAGGCATCGGCACATGCATTCCTACATGTATAGCATTAAACCTCCGGTAGAAAAAAAGGACACGGACATAAAAGGAGCCACGACACCTCTCATTTTCCTTTTACTTCTATGTTTCTGTGCGTGTGTGTCTATGAGTATGCCCATGTGATTTACTTCGTTTAGTCCCTATGCCCTGGCTATGATCGCCGCATGCGCGATGCGTGTCCCCGGTAGGTGGGTAGTGCAGTGATATTTGTGCTACCAGTTACTTTCACACAACAGTGAGTGGCTGAGCAATAAGAGCTAAAAGAAAAAATGGAATCGACTGATAAGGAAGCGGGTGTCGCATAGAGATGAGACTGCTTTCTCGAGTTTTTTTTACATCACTCACCGGCAATGCAATCCTTTAGGTTCGTGCCCCCCTCTTCCCCTTTCTACATCAGTATGGCTACTTGTGCTTCTTTGTTACTTTCTGCTTTACATTTGTTTATTATGTGCGTGTGTGGACGCGGTCGGCGATGGGGAATCATATAGTTCACTCTTGTATCACCCCAAAACAATTAGGAGCCTCTCTACGTTCCACTCCCGCTCCTCTCCCAACCGGCACGGCGCCCGGCGGGATATCACAGTAGTCTCTTTTTTCTTCCTGCTGTCCTGTGCTACGGAGCCTGCCTAGGTGTTTACGCTCTCACTACTTCACGAATTATGAGTGACGCATCTACAGCACAGCCATTTGAGGATGGTGCGAAGTTGGCGTCATCAGCAGCACCCACTTCAGCCTGTGAGACTGTGAAGTCGCTATGCGAGCTGGCTTGGACCTTGGAGGGCTGCGGGCTTTTGTTGGATTGGTCGCAGCTCTCTCCGGATGCAGTTGAACAGGTGCTCATTACAGATGAGCGCGTGTGTGACTGCTGCACAACTCCCGGCGAGCTACTCTGTCAAGAGTCCGGTGCACCACACAAGCGTCGACTGGTTCGCACAGCGCAGGAAATGCTCCGCCTACTCGGTCGTCGCGTGGGCACAGCATATACGAGATCTGCTGGCCTTTCGGACCGTCTGGAGGGGAATGTACGGGTGCGCACACAGCGGCGCATCCGCGTTAACCCGCAGCTGTTTCTTCTTATTTTCTACTCTGCAGCCTCGGCCATTGACGACACATCTGACAGCAACTCGCTGCTCACGGACTGTGCGCAGTATTTACTCAGTATTCTATCACAGATCCGAGATTACGGACAGCAGCCACTGGCTTCGATGGACGAGAAGTACGCCGAGTCTCTGCTGAAGTCATTCTCCCGCGGTTGGCAGCAGTATCTCAAGCACTCGGAGAGGGTAATCGCCCCTGGCAACTCCTTGGATCTGCGGGCCTCCTCGCAAGAGCTGCTGCGTGGCACCACAGAGGCGCTCTTTGCCGCAGCCGGCGAACTCGCCAGCGATCCTGGTAGTGAGAGCATGCAGGCCTTCGTCGAGCTGTTGCTGCGGCGTGTGGAGCGCCTGGCGAGCGCTGATCAGCTGGCAGCAGTGATCGGGCAGCTTGAGCGTATACGAGAGGCACCCAGGGAGAAAAGAGGGAGAGGTGAGCCTCCCGCACCCCAGTCTTCGCCGTCGCTCTTCACGCCCATCTCTGAGAGTGTCGCCACGTTGCCGGAGACGGGCAATCCCTTACCGCAAGTTGGCATGGACACTACCCCACAAATCACATATTCCAGACCTCCGCTGATGTTGACAGACGTGGACACCAGCGGCTCCGACGGGGAAGGGGCCTCACGGAGGGAATCTGTAACTGCAGTTGCCATGGGGCCGGAGCTGCCACCGAATTGGTACGTGGATGAGACGGGTCGCTCGAGGCCGCTGCCAGGGAGCCAGAAGCGCGAGCGGTATCTGCGGCTGGAATTCAAGGCCCGCAAGGCGTACGAGGCGGCACTGAACGTTTCACCACCGAAATCAGATGATGAGAAGCTCCAGGAGGAAATTGCTAGGGCTATCAGTGAAGCGCAGTTGTCGGAACTCGCCGTGGACCTGAATCGCTCCCCTCCAATACTTGATAAAGTGCCGGGCCTCCTCCGTCTTGTGGAGCGCAGTTTTATTGAGGCACTCCCACGCCGACTGCAGTCACGCCTGCAGCAGGAGTTCCGTGATGTGCGCGACTGGAACATCATGAAGAGTAATAT
Organism: Ecitophya simulans; assembly: GCA_027574965.2. Lineage (NCBI taxonomy): Eukaryota > Metazoa > Arthropoda > Insecta > Coleoptera > Staphylinidae > Ecitophya > Ecitophya simulans. The sequence goes on from JAODGE020002494.1 coordinate 24,244, forward strand.
GGCCAGCGTTTCGCGGGTGCTGCAGTATGTTGTTCAGCAGGTGATCAACTACGGCTCACTTGCGCGAGAGGCGGGTCTGCAGGAAGAGATGAAGGCGGTGTGCGATGACATTGAGAACGCCTCGCCTGATGTTGGCACCGCCGTTGCACAGGCATTTCGCTTCCTTTTCCGCGCCATCCACGACCTGCGCAGCGATATTGCGCAGTTCACGCTGATGGTGATGTCGAAGCAGCTTAAAGAGCACGCCGTGGAGTATGTTCGAGAGTTTGTTGATGGTTGTCTGCCAAAACCAACCAAGTGGTCCAGCACCATCACATTTATGCAGAACTTCATCAATGATGAGCGTGTGGTCTTGTGGACGGGCTCCGCCGCTGCTACCGCGCTGAGTGCCTCCGCCCTCAAACCGGAGGAGCGGCGCCTTCGCGGCGCTATGCTCCACGGCACACTTGACCTAATCCGCAGCAGTGGCAATTCCAAGGACGCGAACCACCGTTGGGATAACCTACCGGTGGAGGCCTTCTACTTTGAGAAGTCCATCATCTTCAAAGCGGCCAACAGTGTGCAGGAGTGCACCCTGCTGATGCTTCTGGAGGGAACTGTCTCCTCTGTTATCTACAAGAAAGGATTTAGCCACGCCCAAGTGGCTGCCACACTGAAACAGCTGCACAAGAAAATTCTCTCTCTACTCTCACAAGATGTGACGCTGGCTGGTCTCAAGCAGATGGTCATTGACTTTCTGGATGATCTCCTGTGCACCGATGACGGTGACGTGTCCCGCGCACTGAGCGAGAGCGAGAGGGCAGTTGTCGTGTCTACCATTGACAAGATGACGGACACAGGCAGTGCCCTCTACACGGCGTTTGAGAAAAAGGTGGTCTTGGGTTTCCAACAGATGTGCGCCAAAGCACCAGGCGACGTGCGTGGCGAGCAATCTCGTCTGGCACTCGGTCTGGTGACAGATCAAGTCGTCGCGGATGCGGAGCTGCTGCGAAAAATGTTGACGTTCAACTGGGAGGTCTACGCGCCCTTCTACCGGCAAATCATCCCCGTGCTGACCTTCAGCGATCAGGACCCACAACAGCGATTAGGCGACAGGGTGATGGTGATGACGGTGTGAGTAGCGTTGAGTGTTTGAGTCAAACACTGCGGCGACGCGCTGTCGCATCCTCTTTGTCGCTTCTGGCATTACCAGTGCTTGTTAATAGAAGGTTGGAGAGGGACCGTGGGGGGGGGGGGTTGCTAGGGGTCTGGACGTACATGTGGTGAGAGAGGGGGGGGGGGGGGGGGGGGAGGGGGCCAGATCTTGGCTATCGGGCGGGAAGGTAAGAGG
>JAODGE020002499.1:0-10968 GCA_027574965.2 Ecitophya simulans
TGTTGTGGGTGAAGAACTCGACGCATCTCATGAACGCCTTCACCGTTGACCGCGCGTACCTCAAGCACGGGTATGAAGACACCGCCCCCGAGTACTTGCACTGGCAGATACCGTTAGGGCGCAGGATGCGTTCCTTGAAAATCTGGTTCATGCTGCAAACGTACGGCGTCGAGGGGGTGCAAAAACAGTTAAGGAAACAGATTGCAATGGCTCGACAATTTGCCAAAATCGTCGGGAACGATTCGCGTTTCGAGGTGTGCTGCGAAAACGTCGCGTTGGTTTGCTTTCGGGTGCGAGGCGCCAACTATCTTACCGAAAAGCTAATTGAAAAGCTGCACGAACGCAAGAAAATCTACGTTATTGGATACACATACCAAAACAAGAAAGTTGTTCGTTTCTCAATCAATAGTAACGAAACCAACGAAAAGGATCTGGAGTTTGCGTTTGCCGAAATAAAGAAAGAAACGGAGATGTTACTCGCTGAACACAAAGAAAATACCATCAACGAAGAGTTTTTGGAGTTGAGTTTGAATGAAATGCGGTTTGATGTGCACGTGGAAAACTTCAAGGTGGGGTCAAAAGACATATTGTAACAACTTAAATTTAATATAGAGTATGTTTTAATATATCGTTAACGTAATCAACAAAATATAGTATACAATAAATGTTTTTTGTTTCAACACATTTCAATTGCTTACAAACTTCAATACAATGTAAATTCACGTTTTATTTTGTCGTTAGCTAATCCATCAAAAGTAAACAAAGCTCATAAGTTTTAAAAACATTGATAAGCGAAATTGAAGACCAGTCAATTGTTGTCAGGATCAAGTATTTTGTTTCGAACGAATTCTGACGTAGTTACGCCTAGCAGTGACAGTTTTATTATGTTTCAAAATCATCATTAAACAATCAAAATTGTGGTGTCTTCAATGTTAATTAATTTTCCCTCTCGCGGTATTTTATGCCACGAAATTTATTTGTCCCGCAACGATGTTTGTTATTCATTCGAGTGTGCAGAAGTTTAAAAAGCAGCTGATGCAAGTTGCCCAGATTGCGCAAACAGTAATTAATATTTCTTGCGCTACACATGTACGGTAATTTAATGTGGGTAAATAATTAATTTTAGAACGTGTGCAATGATCTCCACCATGCCTACAAACGAAACGTACATCAGTCGGCGGTGTTGCGCGCCGAGTGCGACAGCAAACCGCCGCCGAAGCCCCTCGAAGTGTGCACCATCTCGGAGAACGTGATTGATCCGTGCGCGCCGGAGCCGGCGGTGGTGATCGTCGGTGCCGGTCTCGCAGGCTTGTCGGCGGCGCACCGCCTCAATCAATGCGGCATCAGCAACTTCACGATTCTCGAAGCCACCGATCGGTACGACTGGCGTCACCTGTCGGCGACTAGCAGAACTGACCGTGTATGTGATTTCAGGCCCGGCGGTAGAATTCATTCTTGCTGGTTGGGTGACGTGATTGCCGAGATGGGCGCGCACTACATCATAGGAGGTTGCTCTGCAAACCCCGTGTTCAACCTGGCGTGCCAGGAAGGCTTGCTTACGCCTCCCATCACCAGATGCGACCACAGCAAAGCGCTGTATTGCACGAGCGAAGGACGCGCTATCGACATGACCGTCGCCGTCACCGCTCGCCACATCTTCAAACAGATCGAACAAGAAGCGTCGATGTTATTCGCGGCGGGCGCAGGCAAAGAGCACGGCTCGCTGATGAACTTTTTCCGAATGCGCATTCAACAGGAACTGTTCAATTTTCCCGAAGATCAGAAATACGACGCTTCCAGAGTCTTGCACGGATTGACTAATGCTTTGAGAACGAAAATAGGCGATGACCTGAGTAGAGTCAGTGCCGATAACTTTGGAAGCACCGTATCTATACCCGGAGGAATGGTTAGAGTACCACTAGGTTTCGTTGGCGTCTTGGCACCACTTCTGCGCGATCTGCCCGATTGCAGTCTGAAATACATGAAACCAGTGGCGAACATAAAATGGGGACACATTTTACAAAAAGTGGGGGGTCCCAGAGCACTTGTGACTTGTTGCGACGGCGAAGAGTTCTGTGCAGACTATGTGATCATTTCTGTATCACTGGGAGTCTTGAAAAACCATGCAGACAAAATGTTCTGCCCCTATTTGTCCTGCGAGAAGATGGAGGCCATCAACAACCTTGGCTACGGACATGTGAACAAGATTTTCCTCGATTATGCCCGTCCCTTTTGGGTGTGGCATGAGGGAGGCATCAACTTTGCGTGGTCCGCAGACGAATTGAACAACCGTTGTGAATGGGTCAAAGGTCTCAGCGCTATCGAAGAAGTAGAAGGATCCAAACACGTTCTCTGTGCGTACGTGTCCGGTCCAGAGGCACACGAAATGGAACGCGCTACTGACGAAGAAGTTGCTGAGTGCATCACAAAGGTCCTGAGGCAATTTACGGGAGATGCTTCGTTGCCTTATCCAACATCAATTTTAAGATCTAAGTGGTCTTCAGATCCGTACTTCTGCGGATCTTACAGCTACCTAGGCATCGGATCAACAGTTGGCCACCAATGTGATCTATCAAGTCCTCTGCCTGGAAAGTGTGAAGACCCACCCATTTTATTATTTGCCGGCGAAGCAACCTGTGCTGGTCACTACTCAACCGTGCATGGAGCTCGACTGAGTGGGATACGGGAAGCCGAGAGAGTCATTCAACTTACAAAGAAGTTCAAAGGGCCTCCGCCCAATAAACCCAAGGAATCTGCGTAAACATAACTAACGCATTTAATTTTGCTCTCAATATATTGTCATCTACATTACACGAAAAAAATCTCGTACACTTACAATTAGAACTTATACAACAATAAATAACTTGTAACAACTATCAACATAGTTTGGTCCACTTTGGTCCGTATTATCGTTCGATTATTTGTTTGATTCCAAGCAATAAGTCTCTAATCTAATGGTGACCGTTGGTTGTCAGTTCCTCGTCTGCGGCTTCCTTGACTTCCTTCCAGGACAATTCAATGTCTTCAACCTCGGTGTACTTAGAACACACAGCCATTCTCAGAAAGTAACAGTCGCCAATTTTAGAAGGGACCATGTGGATAACTCCACGGCCATTAATCTTCTTCAAAAGAGATTCGTTAACTTCGTTAGTTTGCTTCACGCGGAAGCACACCAAACCCATGAGAACTTCTTGTGTGATTTCGAAGCGCGCGTCGCTCCTAACCAAAGACTCAAAGTGCTTGGCTAACATGATCTGTTTGCGAATGTGCTTCTGCAAGTTTTCAATGCCGTACAGTCGAAGGACAAACCATAGTTTCAGTGAACGGAAGCGACGTCCCAGTGGGATCTGCCAGTGGCGATAATCAGGGGCGGAACCTTGCTGGTCGTGCTTCAAGTACAATGGATCAACGTTGAAAGCATTGACTAACCAAGTGGGATCTTTCAGCCACATAGCCGAACAGTCGAAATTCACCAGCATCCATTTGTGAGGGTTGAAGTTGAACGAGTCGGCGCGATCGATACCCTTCATCAGGTAGCGATATTCCGGGCAGATGAAAGCCGAGCCGGCATAAGCGGCATCCACGTGCAGCCAGACGTTATTGGCGTTGCACACTGGACCCAAGTCTTCAAGGTTATCGAATGTGCACGATGCGGTTGTGCCCAACGTGCACACGGCCTAGAAAATCGATACGTCAATCTATTATTATAAATTCGAATAGTTCGATTAGTTTAAACAGCGGAATAGTGCGACTCAAGGTTGTCATTTTCTAATTTGCTATAAACTGACCGGCGCTGCGTGTCAGCCGGTTGAAAACATGTTTGCGTGCGTTCGCACATAGTGGACGTTACAAAACGGCAAATTCCTTAAGCGCACTCACGTAAAATGGAAATAATCCAGCGGCGATGTCCTCTTTGATCGCCCGTTCGAGCGTGGCGCCTTGCAACTTGTTGCCAGCGTCTGGTGCAAGAGAACGCAAACGCACGCCACCCAAGAGACCAGCGCGCTCAACCGACGAATGACTTTGACCTAAAAGTCAATCGGACACAATGAATAACGCCGCTTATAATGGATATTTAATAATCCACTATCAAGAAATAGAGACACTTACTAGAGCAATATCCAACCAGCTTTCCGATAATGTCAGCATCATTCAATTCGGGATGTTCCTTCTTGATCCTGGCGACCGTACGTGCCTTCGCGCCGAGCAAAGCGACCAAAGTGGCTTCGCTAGCCGTGCCTTGGATCACGCCTCCTCCCTTACCGCCCGAACACGCGAGGAAGTCCTGAGGGAGATCCAACATCTTGCCGAGCCAATCGAGCACGATCACCTCCAGCTCGGTACATGCTGGGCTCGCAATCTAGCGAATGTCACACCCAGTTAACACACGTAAAACAAAACTTGGCTATAAACAACCAACCCAGGAAAATCCAATACAAGCGATGGAGTCGCTCAAAATGTCGGCGACAATTGCTGGAAACGAGTTGGCCGTTGGGAAGTACGCGTGAAATCGCGGCGAATGCCAATGAGTCACCTAAATGTTAAATATTCAAATTAAGTCGCTACCTAATTGAATGCGTTCTGTAGAAACGTTTGACATGTGATTACGTACGCCAGGCATGATGACGCGTTCGATGTCGGCCATTACGTCTTGCCATTGATCGGGCTGCTGTGGAGCGTTTTCGGGAAGTAGCGGACGTAAATAACCAGGTTCAACTGTGGGCAAAACCCGTCTGTAAAAAAACACAAACATTTAACTCAGAAAACATACATACAAAAGATTTTAATTTATTTGCGCGACCAACTAATGTGAATGCGCGAGTATGTCAACGCGCGCAGAATTCTTTGGCTCAAGATACAAACAATAGCCTTCATTATTTATTTATGTGAATGACTACTACTTACTAAGTGTAAACTTCTTGGATTGTTGTTTTTGTCTGTCGTTTAAATTGCAGAAGCGCGAGTAATTAAAAACACATTGTAGATCAAATTAAAAGATTGGTATGATAATGAAATTACTTTGCACAAAAGACTAGCTAATTAGTTTATAATTATGCGTGCATAATGTGACGTAAAGTTTTGTAATATCTTACTACTAACATTTGTATTTATTGTTAATTAATGGGCAATTAATCTATTGCCTAAGTCCGAGAATTATCAAACATTTAATAGTAATGATCTGCGATACTTTTAACTGAAATATCAGAAGAAAAAACTTTTAACAATAAAAAGTTACAACTCAAAATCAACTACTTCTTGGAATTATCTGCTAGCAATATCAAATAGAATTAGTGTCATTACCCAATCGCCTTCAACTTAATTAACTTGCTGCTGATATTTTTTATTTATTCTTCGTGCGCGAGAAAATTATTTAAATAAGTATCGCATTCCCGAGCAGTGGCTGCAACGCACAACGTAACTTGAGGTCGAATTTCATAAGAGTCGGCTAGAAGTTAATGCAATCGTTGTAATTGAATGGAAAACGATATTGTTCTTGCAATAACAATTTGATAATAATCAAAGCTGCCGTAATGCGTGCAATACGTGGAAACGGCTGCCGTTCGAGAGACAAAAGTGAATTCGATGCGATCGAAGATTCGTATCAAGGATACTTGCGTCAAAGCAATGACCCAGATTCGCGTTCTTACTTTCGATGCGCAATATTTTGCTAATTCCAATGGCTCGAGTCGCGCGGTTTTGATCGCTCCATTTACCTGTCTCTGATGTTCTCCAAGTAATTGGTGACATAGTCGATCATCTCTTTGGCGAAGTCTTTGAACTCGGGAGCGTCCATTTCTATAAACATTTGAAAATCTGACGCTTTGCACGCTCGCCGGGGGAAATTGAAGCACAAGCGAGATTAATTCGAGACAGCGACAGCAATGAGGAACACAAAACTTAGCTGATTGAATGAAAGCTTTGTGAGATGAAATGATAACTCGCTTTCGGCGAGATGTAATCTAATCGGCTCTCGACGCGAGACACCCTGAATTTATTCAAAACCCACCTTCAATTGCAATTGGTTTAAGACGTGACATTCGATATTAAACTCAATATGCTTAAGTAAACAATCACGCTAGATACCTACACAGAACTGAACAATTAGCAAACGTGACATTCATTTTTCTAGTTACCATTCGTCAGTTTCAACTTGTTTAACTCCTTTACCAACTCGGCATTCCGTTTTGCCGCCATATCGTACGCTATAAGACTAAATTGGCGTCACCAATAATTAGATTATTAATATTCCTCCAGCTTATCGTCGTTAGAATAAATTACGCTCTAGTTTCGAGTTAGTCAGTCACTCACTTAATGAATCGTCGTTATTGCACTGTAATCACTGAACGTCGGAGCGAGCGGCGAGCTGTTGAATGCGCAATTCTCGCCGAAACAGTAAAGCCCAAAAGCGGGTCGGGAGCGTTTTAAATCCGCGCCGGAGCAGCGCAAATCACGACCGCGCGCACAGAAGTAGAAGCAGGGACAGAAGGAAGCGGGCGGTACGGGGATTCGTCACCACCGAGTAGGGGAAGGCACTCGAATGCGATCCAATCGATCACGGTGAACTATCGACAGTAACCCAACGTCGCAATTAGATAATAATTTACTGCATTGTTAAATTGCTACAGATTTATTAAAGTTCTAAAAATAGTAAGATCAATTATGTCATCATCATCAATGTTATCAACATGATTTTATTACTGAAATGCAATCAAATCAATTACGATAAACTGTCAAAACACCACAAGCCAATCAAATAATGATTTACGTCATTAATATGTTGTAACAAACGAAAGTGTTGAATTTTCAGATATATTATTATTTGGTTAGTGGAATGCAATCAAGTCGATCACGGTGAACGTTTATCACACAACATTGCAATTATATAATAATTTACTTTATTGTTATATTGAGACGAATTTATTAAATTTGGTAAAATAGTAAGATCAATCTGTTTTTATCAATGTTATCAATATTATTTTATTACTGAAATCAATTCGATTACGTTAAACTCAAAATCAAAATCAAAACACAACATTGTAATCAGATAATTTATGGTATTATTATTTTGCAACACGAAAGAATTTTTAGAAATATTATCATTTTATCAGTGGAATGCTAATCAAATCGATCACGGTAAGCTATTAAAACGCAACAATGCAGTTAGATAATAACTAACTTTAATATTATGTTGAAACAAATATTTTAAATTTGTAAAAACAGTAAGATCAATCTGTTATCAANATAAAAATCATTTTTGACTGGAACACAATCAAATCAATTACGATAAACTATCAAAACACAACATTGCAATCAAACATATTATGTCAGTATTATCTTGCAACATACGAAAGTATTCAAATTTTAGAAATAGTAAGAACAATTATGTTGTTATCAATATTATCAATATTATTTTATCACTGGAACGCAATCAGATCAATTACGCTTAACTATCAAAACACAACATTGCAATTAGATAAGAATTTACTTTATTATTATATTGCGTCGAATTTATTAAATTTCTAAACATAGTAAAATCAATTATGTTATTTTATCAGTAGAATGCAATATAATCGATCATGGTGAATTATTTAAACACAACTTTGCAATTAGATATAAATTTACTTTATTGTTATCAATAGCAATTTATCACTGGATTGCAATAAAATCATTTACGATAAACTATCAAAACACAACATTGCAATCAGATAACATTTTATGCCATTATTATATTACAACATACGAAAATGTTGAATTTTTAGAAATCCAATTATCTCATTATCAATGTTATCAATGCCATTTTATCAGTGGAATTCAATCAAATCAATCACAATCAACTATCAAAACACAACAATGTAATCAGATAATAATTTATAACATTATTATATTGCAACATACGAATGTGTTAAATTTTTAATAATAGTAAAATCAATTAGGTTGTTATAAATATTATCAATATAATTTTATTACTAGGAAGCAATCAAATCAATTATGATAATAATTAAAATACAACATAACAATCAGAAAACAATTTATGTCATAATATAATGTCATTTATGTCATTATTTTGAAACAAACAAAAGAGTTGAATTGTTAGGAATAGCAAGATCAATTATGTCATTGTCAATATTCAATTATCAATGTTATCAACTATAAAAAAATAACATCAAATTTTTAGAAATAGTAAGATCCATTATGTCAATATTAATGTTATCAATATTATTGTATCTCTGAAATACAAAAGTCGACATTGCATTTAGATGATAATTCACTTTATTACTATATTGCGACATATTTATTGAATTTTTAAAAATATTACAATCACTTCGTCGTTCCAACGTTTAAGAGTCAAGGGCGTTAAATATTTTGCGTATCAGTAATTTCCACATAATTGACAACAAATACCAACTTATTTTTAAAACTTTTACCAAGTTATTTCACACACTCACTTATACTAAACTTTAACGACACGTGTGTGGTTGTACAGCCATCCAGTTCAAATGTTGCACGAATAATGCAAGATGGCAAGGTCGTCGAGAAAAGCGTCACAACTTGTGTACATTCAAAAGCGAACAATTTATGTTTGTCGTATTGACCGGTATTGACCAGTATTTAATTACTTTGTGCATTATCATTATGTGTAAAGTCATAAATTCAGACTGAAAACAATTGGTATTTCCACTAGCTATTTGATTGGAATTTTTTCGAATTATTGAAATCAATTGAGTTGTATTTCGTTGTAAGTGAGATTCGATGTTTTTCCCAACTACACTTACACGACGTCAAACAGAACAAAACTAAAATTATACTGAAGGTAATCCAGCGCAAAATAATAATGTAATCACAACGCGTACAATGATTTGAAAAGGGGCTCTAAATCATATTCTGCCATCATCGTCCTATCATCAATCTCATTCTGCTCCGAGTATTATGTGTATATTCAATTTGTCATACAGGATGTTTTAAAAAATTTCATATTTATCCTCCAATATGAACAATTCTCCACGTATCTGCTTTCTTAAAGTTTGTAAAATGTTTACACAATTGTTCCGTGTGAAAATTGGATTGCCGTAATGAATTATATTGTTCCACAATAAATTGCACGAATCTGTTTCAGCCTGTTGCTGCTTCCCTGCATTGTCTGCAAGTCGCGTAGAAGTGCCCGAAAGCTTCGGCCGCTTTGGGCTTTCAATTTTGATTGCCCACTAGATTCTCTCCGTCTGCCCCGCGGGTTTTCAACGGCAGTGTTCGCTTCTATCGGATTACGTCTGGCCGAGACTCCGGCAGCCTGTTGCCCTTCGCCTCTCCGGCCACTCTTCGGTTGCGGGAGAGCGCTGCAGGCGCGCTGCCGGTCGGAAATTGCGAGAGCGACAGGATCACAGGTCCTGCTTCTGGTTGCCATGCCGACGCGCCGACTACAGAGTGGCGGCGTAATAAACGTGGTCCTGAATTGCAGACCACTTCACCGCGCCTGACAAAGGAGGACGAAGCAACTGCAAAGAAAGTAACACGGCCGCGCTGAAAGTCGTGAAATGAAAAGGATAATGGACTTTTTATGTATTTATGCTTGCGAAGATGTCTTGGCTATTCTCACTCACTATAAAGACCCATTGCAAATCGATGATTTGTGGGCGTTTTTAACGTTTGTTTCCCCGATCAAAACGTTTCGGTTGTTTGTTATCGTAGATACGCGATCGACGTTCTGAGGTGGCGTTGGTGCGTGTGACGATTGTAAGATGAGCTTGCCAAAATTTCAAATCATACTCTGTCAAATTCACGGTGCGATAGATAACAAATTTTCGCCTCGATTATGATTTAACAAAATTCTTTGGTGCAAGTTGAGGGCAATGGGGTTGAGGTGCTGACTGAAGGCGATGGGGAATCTGGTACCGACACTAATCGCATTTATTCTGAGTTCGTCGGGCGTATACATCTTCCACGAAGAAGGAAAGACTGGATGTGAGCCCCTCGTGTCATCATTGTTTTTTCTCTTCGGCATCTTCTTGCTGCTATGGGATCTACGTCTCTTCCCGGCAACGCTACGCTCGCCTGTGCGAGTTGCCTCCATTATCCTTCACGTGCGTAATCCTCGAGTCCGCAATTGCAACGCCGCCTAACAATGAGACGTTTCAGTTCTTGCTATCTAGTTTTCTGATGGAACACATAATGAACGACTTCTGGTTTCCGTTGGAGGCAAGCATCTTTCTCGTTCTGCCCAAAATCGCCGACTATGAAGAGTGCGTCTTGCGGCAAGTTGGATGGAAGGCGCCTGGAGTTCTTAGTTTCCTGAAGACCAACATCGCTTTGGTCCTCGCTAGCTATGCGACTTCGTTTTTCTTCTTGGTCACAATGCTACACTTGACACGCGTGATCGACCTACGTCTTCTTCGGTAACGATCTTAATCGAGTTGCCTTTGAATGCGTTGGACATATACCAAATCTCGTGTGTTTGCAGGTGCGGCACGCAAGTGTTCTTCGCCGATATAGCGTATCGCCTCCGAAAAACTTGGCGTAAGATCTACAAGAAATATCTAGAGAAGAAAGTGCAACAGTTTGATGATTGCGAATGCGAAATGATAAACAGATGTCGACAGAAACGTAAGCCTCGCCACGGTTGAAATGCGATCCAGCAATGTTTGCCGATTCTCCCCTAAAGACCAACTTCCTTTGTAAAATTTTTGTTAACACTTCCTTACAGTTAAATATGTACTACAACCAAGAATACAATATATACTATCTGCACCAATTAAGTACTGTTGATTAATTTTATTGTATATTTTAATACTAACTTAGGCTACCAACTTCCCAGGTTAATGCAAATGATCAACGTTACTTACCGAAATTTAACTGGTGAATTTTTATCTGGTAAATTGGACTCTCGCCACTTTCTTATTTTTATAACTACATCAAACCTGAAAACTAAAGACGTATTAATCACCAACTGTAAACAAGTAATGACATTTTAATCAT
>JAODGE020002504.1:0-19113 GCA_027574965.2 Ecitophya simulans
ATATTAACTCTAGATAAAATTGCTTAGTACCATTCGAATCTACGTTCAATTCTGCGTCGATTAAGCTACTTTAATTGGGTTTTTATATTTTGCCATTTTTTGAAAAAGTGAGAAGAGTTACCTCTTCTCACATTTGCCAAAAATCGAAATTGGAAAATATTAACTCTAGACAAATTTGCTTAGTACCATTTGAATCTACGTTCACTTTGGCGTCGATTAAGCTAGTTTAATTTGCTTTCTAATTTTAGCAATTTCATGGATTGTCAATTGCGAGTGCGATTGGTGGATGTCGATTTGAATGCAAATATGGAATGTTTACGGGCATCGCGTTGATTTTAATTGCCGCGACGCGAGCCCATTAGTTGCACCCATGATATTTATGGGCTACCTTAGTCGCCGTGGCTTTTTCAGCGGCAAGGAAACCGCCGCCATGCGCGCGCGCACTGTAATTAATCATAACGGCGCGGCGTTCGCTGTCGTTTACGGCGTCAATTATTCACGACTCCGCGTTGATTTGAATGATCGGAAATTGTGCTGGCGGATGTTTACTCTGCGCGTCGAAAGCTTCTCTATTTCGTACGGTTCATGTCACGGCGTCGGTCAGTTTTTCGCATCAGCCCATTGTAATTATCGTGGTGACCGGTAATGGGTTAATTAAGCTGTCCGCTTGGCTCGAAATTAGTTGTAAATTCGCAGCGAAATTGGAACGTCCAACCTAACGACATTCATTCGTCTTCGCGCTCGGTGTACAAATACAGTCGAGGCGAACGCGAATTCGTAACGGAAGCGCAGATTATCCGCGAGAATATTAACGAGCTGGGCGGAGGAATCTCGGCGCATGCGCTTATTCATTATTCATTGCGCCGACGCAGGGGCGTTAGTGATGTGGTGGTAATCTCCGTTTTGGTCTTGTTTGCAGCCGCCCGAGAACGAGCTGCAGAAAGGCGGCGAGCGCGTGATGTCCGAGCACGAGATACGCGTGCAGCGCTCGCTGCAGAAGCTGAACGTGCCCGAGTGGTACAAGCAGGCGGCCGTGCCGCGCGAGGGCTTCCTGCTGCGCGGCGGCAGGACGGCGGGCGGCGGCGGCGGCGGCGGCTGGACGGGCACCGGCGGCAGCAAGACGACGTCGCTCGGCAGCCTCGGCAGCCAGTCGCCGGCGATGCTCAGCCCGTCGGCGCACGCCGCGCACGCGCCGCCGTTCGTGCGCTGGTCGACGTCCAAGCTGAACTCGACGGCGTCGTCGCCGTGCGCGTCGACGCGCAGCTCGTTCAACGCGCGCTGCTGCCAGCCGCCGAACGGCGCCGTCTCGCCGTCGTCGACGGCGTCGCTGCGCGGCGGCAGCTTCAACCACCGCCAGCCCTATCTCGGCTGGCGGTCGCAGGAGCGGCTCGCGCGACCGCGCACGCCCGCCGAACGGCTCGCCAGCACGATCCTGGGCCGCGCGACGCCGCCGCCGACGGAGTGCGCCGAGATACAGACGTCGATCAAGGAGGTCACCTCGGCGATCGTGCACTACGTCAGCGGGCTGCGGCCGGAGGAGGCGGCGGACGGGGGGCGGCGCTCCACGTCGGCGTCGCCGCGCGGCAGCCAGAAGCTCTGCTGGCTGGAGAGCTCGTTCGTCGGCACCAGGCCGCTGGACTCGCCGCAGACGCCGCTCACGCTCACCGAAAGCCCCACGTCGATGCGCGCCAATCACGCGCCCGCGCCCCCGACCACCCTGCGCCTCGACCTGCAGACGCACAACGGTGAGTACGTTCGTGCGCAATGAGCGCGAACCGCCCGCGATCGCAATGAACCCACGGTGCTATAGACATACATAGATTATTTAAAATATCGCTAGAATATTTTGTGTACATAAGACGTCCGACATTGCGCTAATCACTCATTGGGCGGCCTTCGTCGACGACACAAAGAGAACGTTCGCACAATGTCACCGCACATTTTACACGCGTTGTAAACTATGCAGGTTTTGATAAGAAACAATTTGTCTGTTGTCGTCGATCGCAGCGAAATTTTTCTCATCAACACGTTTACACTACAACCAATCAGCAACACTCTCGATTTCTCGCAACAATTTGTAAATAAAATCATTCTTAAACTAGTGCTTTTAAAGATTCTAAGAGATGTATCTACATAGTCGTGTATATGACAGATATTACTTGCTATTATGTTAGACGTTAATTCTATCCCCCCCAAAAAATATTTAATGACGTATTTATTAAGATGCATCGCGGTGCGTTTCGTCGTTTTTTTGTTTGTGTAGAAATGTGAGCGTCGAGTATTCTCTATGTCTGTATACTGTGTACAACCTGGATTATCTTTTATTTTCGTCCGTTTTATTGTTGTTATGTCCACGTCTGAATGTATTTTGTATAAAAAGAAAGTGTTTTATTTTGTTTATAGACGTTATAGAATACTCTTGTTTAGCGTGTAGAATTTTTATATATATATATTTTTTTGATTTCGTTTTTTAATAGAATTTATGTACAATTTTATTTGTGCCGCCCCTGTTCGCCCCTCCCCGAAGTGTTCGCAGTTAGTTTTGTTTCAGTTCGTTCGCAAGCTCACGATAGATATTGTTGGCCTTGGTAAGTGAAGCATGCGCTTGCGGTGCAATGTTGGTTGCCTAACTCGATTGATTTTCGCGCACACGCTCGCATTTCGCTAAGCCCTCTGTGCGCTCTCTCCGTTTGCGACGATGTCTATTACTGATTGCGTTGTCTCTCTCTCTCTGTGTGTTCGCTAGACGCGCACGCGCCCAGCACGGGCGGCAGTCGGCGCCCGTCGCCGTCGTCGACGACGCTCGAGGACGTGCTGGACTCGCTGCTCGGACTGCCGTCGTCGACGCGCGCCCCCAGTCCCAGTCTCCAAGGTAGGAGACATGTGTAAGTTTCGTTTTCAGGGTGCCTCTAAAGTCGAAACGAACGAACGCGTGCCGACGAGCCGAGCCGAAGACGGTGCCGAGCGAGCGCGAGCCGCGCCGAGCGCGCACGATACGCCGTTCGGCGGTGCCGCACGCGTAAGCCAATCACGTTCACGTTTAATGCAACCCGTGCAATTACTCTCTGCCATCATCTGCCACGACTTGCACACCTCCTTTCGATACTGACCAGTCTGCGCGTTCGATCTGCGTCCGATCGCGCATTTTAATCACGACCGGATTCGAGTGGCTGTTCCGAAGCGCTTCTGTGTGTGTGTGTGTGTGTGTGATTTGAATGTACGATTGACACGAGCTTTGCGCAGTTGACTCTAGTGACGAGCCGGCTTTTGCGTGTACGACTGACGTGCAACGCCATCTGCACTGTCACGACGAAGCACTCGAGCAGTCTGTTCGTTTTCGTTCATGTAGAGTCGCACGCCTTGTTGCGCGCGCGGCGAGTAGTTGTGAGAATCGTATGCGCATGTCGCTTTTTCGTAGACATTTACGCTGTGAGTAGCTTATTTCTAGGTTATGCGTCTCTAAACTCACTCGGCAATGTTTCGGCGTTAGACCACCCAAAGTACACTGCCATACGCGTTGCTTGTATGCAGGGTGCATAGATAAATACGTATCATTGGTGTAATTTTATACAAAGTACCGTGCTTTTCGGGATGTTAATAGATGGCATTACTATTTGCATATGTTTTCTATAAAAATTTCTTGATTTCAAACTGATATTTTGTATCAAATAATTTAACAATTTAACATTTATTAGTGGATGCCTACGGTTAAAGAACAATAATTGTTATTTAATATTTCTTTATTTTTTTGAAGTTTGTTTATCTGGGGCTTTCTGATGGTTGCATTTCACTTAATTTTGTTTCAACGGTTTTAACCTACGTGAGCGCCATCTGTGAACATTTCCGTGACACATTTATCTATGGTAGTGTGGCTTAACCTCGAAATATTGCGTTGATATGAAAACGTGCGTGCGTGTCGAAAGGGGCGTTAACGTATGTGGTGATTTTAGGGACAGCGTCAGCTAATACTAGTCCGATCCGACGACAAGGCGAACAGCAGCGCGCCGCCGAGCAGTTCCGCCGTCGCAGCGAGGGCAGCGAGCCGGCGAGCCGGCCGTCGTCGGCGAGCCGCCGCGCCTCGCTGGACGCCGCGTCGCCCGCGGTGCGGTGTCGCAACGCGCGCTGCGGCCGCTCGGCGCCGGCGCGCAGCGCGGAGGCGGCGCAGTTCAAGCGCTGCCACAACTGCGCGCACGCGTACTGCAGCCGCGCGTGCCGCCGCGAGCACTGGGAGAAGCACCGCAAGACGTGCCTGTTCTCGCGCGTCGGCGCGCTGTGTCGGCGCGTGATCGCCGCCGCCAAGGAGCAGGCGGCGACGCTGCGCGCGCTGTCGGCGATCGCGCGCCGCGGCCACCTCGCGCAGGGGCGCGGCGCCGTCAAGATCTTCTTCGCGCGCCCGGAGGCCGCCGAGCGCTTCCTCGGCGACGGGCTGGCGGGCGCGCCGACGTACGTGCGCTGGCCGGACCTGCTGCCCGCCGAGATGGGGCCGCAGCTGTACGCCGAGCTCGTGCGCACGTGCAAGAGCTACAATCCCGACACGCGGCTGGTGCTGTACGTGTCCGTGTGCGTGGTGTCGGAGGCGCCGGCGGCGGGCGCCGTCAAGTGGGAGCGCCAGCTCGTCTCGCGCTGCGGCAAGCTGCGCCTCAGTCGCGAGGCGCGCGCGCCCGCCGCCGACCGCGACGTCGACGCGCCCGAGGCGATCGTCCTCACGTCGCAGCCGCTCACCGAGGAGCCCGTGCGGCGGCTGCGCGAGATCGGCTTCGGCAACATCCAGCGCCACCTGCGCCAGCGCGGCGTCAGCCTCGAGCGCCAGTATCCGGACGTCTATCAGCAGCTGGCCAGCTACGTCGCCGGCAGACGGAGCAAGTTCACGCCGGTGACGGTCTATCCGCGCGACACCGCCACCGGCAAGCCGTTCATGTGCATCATCATGCCCGACGTCGAGCCCGACTGCTTGGCGAAGGTCACCACGGCCGGCGTGCGCGTGCGCACCGTGGACGTGCTCGACGACGCGTTCGTCCTCGATTACACTTGAAACTGTCGAACGTTTTCACGTTTTGTCACGAAACACACACACACGCGACAAGATGGCGGAGCCTGGAACGCAGTGCCAAACAGCGCGACGAAAGGCGTTTAACGTAGGCAACCAAACACACAACTTCGAAACACTTCTCTTCGGCTTGCGACGACTTTCCGACGTTCCAACATATCAAACGCTGAAACCTTCGACGAGAAAACACCCCCGGTTTCCTGTGATCGCATATTCGGACATAANTACAGTGGAGATATTAACAAAACGATAAAGTGACGCAACCTAACCTAAACTAACCTAACAAAAGGCCGCCGCCGCGATAGAACGATAAATAAACACTAAATTAATTTGTGTTGCGCTAGCTCGTATGTTTAGCCGAAAGGGGATACAGCGTAGATATAATTGTTGAATATTATTCCGCAGAATCATGTATTTCATGTTGACTACTGTAATGCGCAGCGCGACGTTTCTCGTTCGTCTCTAAAGACCAAAATGGCGGACTGGATTGAAGTGACGAGCGGAGGCACGAGAAAGGTCGGCATGAAATGGCGCAGTTGGGAAATAATGAGGCGAGAAATAGTGTGAGATCGAGATTGGAGCCTGAGTTGTTGTGGAATTCCTGGCATGGTTCACATTATTCGCTCTTCTAACCTAAAGACGATGTGACCTAACCTTTAAAAAAATGTAAAGCGTTGTTTGTTTTGCGGAACATGGAACTATGCCTGTTCGTAGCTTAATGTTGATAAATCCGAATCAAATTTCCGAAGCTTGGCGAAATATTTACTTATTTTCAATGAAAAGTCTAGCATAGTCCAACTATTCTAATACATATTAGGAGAAAGAGCTTTATATATTTTGACACTGTTTTAACTTTGTGATGTGGTGGATAATTACGTTTGAATGGGAAGCTGATTCGAATCCCTGTTTATTCCCAATCAGACTATCTAACTTAAATAATGTGTTGGGTTATGTTATGTTGCGAACAGCGCGTGCGTGCGCATTAAACACGGAAGATGGAAGTGCGCAGACTGAAAACGAACTTAAGACAATTCTCAATCACGGGAATTCCTGGAATGGTTCACATTTTGAGCTCTTAGAAAAATGTGAAGCGTTGTTTGTTTTGCGGAACATGGAACCATTCCTGTTCGTAGCTTAATGTTGATAAATCCGAATCAAAATTCCGATACTTGGCGAAATATTTACTTATTTTCCATGAAAAGTTTAGCATAGTCCAAAGATTCTATTACATATTAGGAGAAAGAGCTTGATATATGTTGACACTGTTTTGACTTTGACATCATCCCCTGTGTGATGGATAATTACGTTTGCTTGGGAAGCTGATGCGAGTCTCTGTGTTCCCAATCTGAGTATCTAACTTAAGTAATGTGTTGGGTTATGTTATGTTGCGAACAACGCAGACAAATAATTCTTGCGCATGCGTGTCGAGTGCGCAGACTGAGGGCGAATTGAAGACAATGCTCAATCAGTCGCACGATGACGATGTTTATATGTTTCGTTTTATTGCGTCGACGCAGACAACCAACTATCGATACTATTGATACTATCGCTTACGGAACGCCCTGTGCGCATGCGCGCACATTTTCATTCCTGCGAGCATCCTGTAAGACTCTGCACGTCCGTCGGTTACGTTTCTACCGCAAAATACGTTCGAACGGTTTGCATTCAGTTCGTAAGTCGCACCTGTTAACGTATTATGCAAAGCTTCACCTGCCTATGTCCTGTTCAACTGTCTTTCTGACCTTTTTCCACCCACTAGGCGTACATACGTCGTCGGCGACGAACAAATGGTATTGATATTGAATCATGTATATTAAATACGAATACGCATGGCGATTTGACGCCGAGAAATCGGTGGCGACTCCGAAACGTTTCGTATGCGAATTCGGACTGCGCGATGCTTGCGCCGAACGACGTGAGGAGATATAATAAAAGACACAGCAATATTTTCGAGCGTTATCGATTTGTTCCGTGCGCGCCGGTCGCACATCGATGGACTTTGTTTGGAAATTTCCAGCTCCACCGGCGCAATTTGTTTTTGAAGCGCGGTTGACGACAGCCGTTTGGGAAGGTGCGAAACTTTGCTAAGCGCAGTTTGCATGTCAGTCGATAGAGGGCGCTGGGCGTCTGAAGTCGGTTTGGAAGTAGTGATTTAGAATTTATTATTTGAATGCGGTTTGGCGTCGAAAGCGTGAGCAAACGTTATTGTTTATAATTTTTATAATATTTAGGAGATTGCGTTGCTTGGGTGTGGTGGTGAAATGCGGAGGTTTTGGTGGAAAAGGTTTGAAATTGGTTGCGAGCGCCGTCGGTGGGGGGCGCTGGCGATCGAGTCGAGCGGCGCGCCACCTGCCACGAAAACAAGAAAAAAGCAACGACAGCATCTTGGGTAAGTCTAACAAGGTCAACAACACTGAGCGCCGCCGCGCACGCACACGCGCGGCTACCGCTGCGTTCGTCCCGTCGGCACTCGGCGCGGCACACGTTCACGTCGCGACGCGGACGGCAAACGCGCAGTCGGTCGATCGCGAAGTGCGCCTTGCGACGGACGAACGAGGCGGCGAGGCGAGTGCGGGCGCCCGAAATGGACTGCGCGGCGAGATCGGCGAGCGCCCGACGGCGACGACGCGTTCCGTCGGCGGCGCGATAAGATAGCCGCCCGGTGCTGCGTCGCGAGATGTGCGCGCCTCTCGGCCGATTCCCGTTCTGAAGGTGAGTAGTGCCGGTGCGACGGTCGTGCGTCGTTTTGTTGTTGTTGTTATTTTCTTCTTCTTTGCCCTCTCGCGTTTCTGGACGACGGTCTTTTCGCCGCGTCGCTGGTCTCGGCGGCGTTACGAAAGCGCGGTCGCAGCGCTTCATTAGTTTGTTGATAATCGGCGGCGGTAGGTGAAACTGCGCGAGTCGCGCGATCGTGCGGCACACGCTCGCCAGTGTGCGCGAGGCGATCGCCCGTGCGCGGAAAGCGGCGTGCAAAAGGGAAAACCTACTTCGCCTGCCAGCAGCGCCGAAGTGGTATTTGTGTACGCGCACGGCGGCCCGATAAACATTTCTGTTTATGCGCGCGGCGAGCGACGAGAATGCAGGCGCAGCGCGGCGCGCGTGTTTACAATCGCGCAATTTGGAGCGAAGATTTTCGACGCGAAGCGGCAGGAAATTATTGCACGTTCTCGGTAATCACGACCACGAAGACAAAAAAAAAACACAGTGTCAACAAAACAAATGACGTTGCGCCATAACCTAGAACTTGCTCGTTTAATCACTGCGAGTAAAACCTAGGGGAAGCATTGAAAATTTCAATAAACCGAGTAAATAACAACAAAAAAATGGTGCAATTATCAATAATTAAAAGTATTATGATATGAAAAGTGTAGATGGTGACATTGAGTGACATGTTCGTAACTAAACTGGTGATTTCTTTTTTTTTAGGAATAAATAACAACCTCCAAATCGTTCGATTGAATTAAAAAGTGCAACTGGTGCGAGTGATGCGCCCGCGACGCGCGGCAATGTTGCTCCCAACGTAGGTGAGACCCTCGCATGGCGAAGCTAAACCCGACGATGGCGGAGGATTCGCTCTGCGACGACGCCGGCCTCCTGCTGGCGGCGCCGACGCACCGCTTCACCGACACCAACGGCGTGCTCAAGCACGCGGAGTGCGGCGCGCCGAACAATAACGTGTGCGCGAGCGCGCCGCCGACCTGCTACGACGAGTCGCAGGACTCCGTGGGCAGCGGCCACACGACGACGTCGCAAGGTAAAGAGTGTCGGCTCGCGGGCGGGCGCGCGCTAATCGCCGCTAATCGCTGATCGCAGATGAGGAGTCGTCCGCGCTGTCCGAGCCCGGCGCGTCGCCGAAGGAGAACGCGCTGCTGACGGCGAGCGTCGGCGCGAGCGGCAACAACGGCGGCAGGGCGCGCAAGCGCACGACGGGGGCGGCGGCGGCGGCGAGCCGCGGACGGCCGCGCAAGGCGCTCGTCGCGATGTACCACAGTCAGATCAGCGGCGACAAGAACACGATCAAGATACGCATCAAGAAGAGCAACCTGTCACAGGTGAGAGCGTTCCGGGTGGCACGTACACACACACACACAGCGTGTTTCTCGTTGGACAGCTGACGCCGAACAAGAAGAAGTCGGGCAGGCGAAAAAAAGCCAGGGCCTCCGACACGGACACCTCCGACCACGAGACGACGACGACGGCGAAGCGCGCGCGGTGCGACTCGCCGCCGACGGAGGACGCGCAGAGCGCCTGGGGCAGCAGCGCGCCGGCGGCGGCGCTGCTCGCCGTCTTCCAGTACGTCGTCGGACGGGACGGCGCGCTGCCCGGCGTCGTGCGGCTGTCGAAGGTGTGTCGGCTGTGGCGCGACGTCGCCGCCAGCCCGTCGCTCTGGCGCAAGGTCGACCTCAACGCCGTCAAGGAGCGCGCGCGCACCGACTACCGCCTCAGCTGGCTGGTGCAGACGAAGCTGCCGCTCTGCGAGGACCTCAACCTCGGCGAGTGGAAGGTGCGCGACATTCAGGCCATCCTCGAGGAGATCGCCTTCAATTGCCCGCACCTGCGCGGCCTCAACCTCTCCGGCTGGAAGGGCCTCAACGCCGACAACCTGAAGTACATCACCACGGAGTGCGTCAATCTGCAACGATTGGACTTGTCGTCCATTAACGTACGATTATTCCCGAGGAAAGTTTTTGTTTCTCTTCTGACGCTTATTGTCTTTTAGTCGACGTCGGCGATCAACGCGCAGCCTTTAGTCAGCCTGGGTCAGACCATGAACAGTCGTCTCACACATTTGGTCCTGGCGCACAATAAAATCGCCGGATTCACGCAAATCATGGCGTCGATCGCTGTAAGTTTGGCCATTTTAATTTCAGTATTTTGGTATTTCGTAACACGCGCGTTGGCCATTAAGGGAAACTGCGCGAATTTGGAGCTCCTCGACATATCCAACATTCGAACGTTCGCGCACAACACGGCGCTGATGCACATCGAGAAGTTGCAAATCGGCTGTCCGAAGCTGCGCGTGCTGCGGTTGACGAACAGCCAGATTTGGCTGGCGCCCGCCAGTCTCACCGACCAGGTAATTGCGGCGACGTCCTTGTCGCGGAAAGCTCACGCGTTTGTTGTGTCGCAGGTCGCGTCGCCCGGTTTCCCCTGCCTCGAAGAATTATCGCTCGCCGGCATCGAGGACGACAAGACGACGACGGCGCGCTGCGTCGACGACGACGGCATCGAGCGGATACTGAAGAACTCGACGAAGCTGCGCCTCCTCGACGTGCGCGGCTGCACGCGGCTCACCGACTCCGGGCTGGTGAAGGTGCCCGCGTGGGATCTCGAACATCTGTTCCTGAGCGGTGAGCAGCGCGCCGCCGACGTTCGCCGAATTCGCGTCAACTCGCCGCCCGGCCGTCTGTTGCAGCTTGCCTGGTCACGCGCGCGCAAAACTCCGGCCTCGAACTGATCCTGCAGAAGTGGAGCCACAGCCTGCAGGAGGTCGACCTGGCGTGGTCCACCGCCACCGAGTCGCTGGACGACGCCGTCGTCGCGCTCGCCGAGGCGGACAGCCCGCCGCTGCGCACGATCAACCTGTGCGGCTCGTCCGTGAGCCTCGAGCCGGTCAAGGCCGTCCTGAAGAAGTGCCCCCACCTGCATTCCATCAACCTGCAGTCGTGTCGCGCGCTGCCGCGCGGCATCAAGCGTCTGTACACCGGCGCGGCGGTCGCCGAGCTGCGCGCGTCGCTGCAGGACAGGCCCAGGAACGCCGACGGCGCCGCGTCCGACAACGAGCGCGCGGACGCCGCGAATTGACGCGTTGGTGGCCGTGGAAACGAGGAACTACTATCTTACAGTCGCGCAATCCACACGCAAGCGACTAAAAGTACACTATGTTACTAAGTGCATACTAACACTATATTCAGCAAACGAAAGGTACCTGCAATTGTAAAGAATTTTCAAGTTTAGGCGAACGCCAGACAAGTTGTTCGTGAGGGTGTGCACGAAACTGCACTTTGTTTGTTACGCGAATGCGCATGCGCGAGTGTGACGCCGAGAGATACTTTGTTGTTGGACGGATAAGTTTGCACCTCGATGTCTTGAGTTGTTTTTGTTTGTTCGTTTGAAGAACTGATTTTCGAGAGATTGCGAGTAGACGTACTCGGCAATATCGAGGTGGCGAACATCCAGCGCCCTCTGCTATACACGACGGAACTTGCAGCTGCTGAGAGCAGCACGTCCATTGGCCGGCGGTTTTCGAGGTTAGGAACGATGAAACGTCTCGAATGTTGTGCTAGTTCTACTCGAAGACCAGCACAACGTGGAAATTATGAAAACAATTCTAATTCGAAGTAAGAGAGGTACATATTAGATGCGTACAAAGAAATCTAATATATATAATACATATTATATATAAATATTTACAGAGGGCTCGCTTCAGGACGGGGCGGACTTTTAGGTCTAGGATTATTATACGACGATGAATTAATTTAGAAGTCATGCGGCGCGACGCGCGTCCTATTGAGTTGCGGGGACCGAGGTTATTGAGTTTTCTAATTATTGACACATATAATATATTTTAATGCTAAATAATTATTAATTGAATTTAATATTGAGGCGGTGTGAAATGTAAATGTTGCGAGATATGTTATTTCTGTTATTATTCGTTTGTTTATTGATTATTTTACTCTACTCATTTAGTTGCGGATGATTTTTCGTGGCAGTCATCTGACGCTCTTTGCAATTTCGACAACTTGAAACACACACTTGCCAGGCTAACTGGCAGCTATTCACTTCGCCGTTTTATTGTACATAGCACTAGTCGGGATGATATCAAACTGTTATCAGCACACGGATGCATTGTCGAGCGCGGAATTTGTTGTAAATAAGTTGTGCCACGCTGTAAATCCTGCGAAGCGCACGTGTTCGTTGCCTTCCTTGCTGTTTGGGACGATGCGACAAAATGGCCTTAACATGCGAATCAGAGACACGCGGACAGTTGGCGCGTTAGCGCACTCTTGTACAAAAAAAAACCTTTCGGGGCGTCGATCGCCTACTTTTCGAATTTGTTGCGAACGAACGCGAACCGCACGTAATGAATTGCTTCACCCAGAGTAGAGTTGTGATTTTGTCGTAGAGCAATCAAAAAATATTCAAAAACTACATGATTAATTGAATGAATACTATTGATAAAGCAATTTGTAAATAAAATATATGTTCTTTTTATATAATGTACGCGAGTTTGTTTATGATTTTATCGTTAGTACTTGGCAACAAGTTCGGTGTAGGCAACCAAGCATACGTGAATGTTACAAATACGCAGTCTTTGTGAATGATGCTAATGATGCTAATTTAATTGTTTGTTGATAACAATTTTTTTATTAATTGGTTTTTATTCTTTTATTAATCTCTCTATAAATTATTCGATAATTTTCGTTATTGTTTATTGTGTTTGTTAGTGTGACACGTCGTCGCTAGGGGGTGTCGAGGTGCGTCGCGTTACCAACCGCTGGTTGCATCGCTGCGGTGGCAACGATTCCACCAGATTCCTACCTGTCATTCGGCGATCGCGAACAAATGGCAGATATAATGGCCGCCAACAGTGGTGGAGTCGAGTGGTCGTGCGCGATAAGAGCGTTCTTGTGCGCCGACCAAGAGGCGAGCGGACGCAATGACGTGCTAGAAATATGCTCGACGATCGTGAAGAGGTGCGTATCAGGTCGGCGCGCGCGTGCCGGCTCGCGGTCGGCGTGTTTTTCTGTCGCAGCAAGCGGCGGACACTCGGTGCGCGCATCTCTCCGATAAGACCGCACGATTGGCGCTGACGAAAACGTCGCCCCGGGCTATTTATACTCCGGCGTTCGCGTTAATCGGCCGCACGTTTGTTTCATGTCGCGCTCCGGTCGGCGAGCAGCCAGGCGGAGATCTTGCAGCAGAAGGAAGGCCATCAGGAGTTCTTCAACGCGTTCGCCGTGCTGTCGGCGAATTTGATCGCCAGTAATGCGACGAACGGTGAGTTTACATTTTCAATTCGCGTCGATTATCCCCAACTCCTGAGATAGTAGCCAATTAGTAATTGGTAGAGGATTACGCATTATTTCGCAATATCAATTTGATTTTCACACGAGCACAGCTTGTGGCCACACCGAGAAAGTTGAAATTGTTGTAACTATAGATACAACAGCTTGTGCATAGTGTCACAGATGTCAATAGTCCAGTTGAAAGAAACATGTTGCAAATTTCAGTTGACTCCAGTCATTGCGCACACTACCCACACAACTCCATTTGACTTGATGGGCGTCCGTGTGTTGCAGTATCGCCGGCGCATTTGGAGGTCGTGAACGCCGCGTGTCGCGTTCTCCTGAAGCACCTCGTCGGATCGCTGAACACGTCGGCGTTCTTCGCCGCCGACCCGGCGGGCACCCACGACGGCGCGCATCCGCACGTCGAGCGCGCGCTGAAGGCGATCCACGCCCTCTGCACCGGCGACAATCTCTTCACGCCGGCCGACGTCGACGCGCTGACCGAAATCATGAAGGGCGAGACGCCGACGCAAGCGAATCCCGCAACAGCGGAAAAGGAAGCCAGCAACAAGCCGGACGCAAAGTCGCGCAGCGACTTGTCGGCGAACATCTTCGAGCAGCTCACCATGCCGATCAGAGACGGCGACACTTTGCCGGAGTCGCCGGCACAAGCCGCCGGAGAGTCGACGACGACTGATCCAGCCACCGAGATAAACGTAAGTGAGGCAGCTGGTCGTAAAACGTGCGATGAAAACGACGTTTTTGTTTTAGCGACTCTTCCTCAAAGCCAATCGGGAAAGTCTGCAAGGCATGCGCGCCGGCGACACGCTCGTGGATCTGTGCCTGAGTCTGCCGTCGATAAAGAAAACGCGCGCGAAGGTCGAGGACGCCCTCGCCGGCAAGCCGTTCGCCCTGCCGACGAATCACTCGGAGGCGACGGCCACGCGCAACGGCCTGGCGTCGACCGTCGCCGAGATCAGTCTCATCGCCTCGGCGATCAGCCTGCCAGTCCTCGAGCCGCTGACGTCGACGAAGCTGGAGAAGCTGTGCAATCTCAGCATGTCGGTGCTGCACGTCGCCGTCAGTCAGGCGGCGGCGAGCTCGATCCTCGCGATGGGCTCGGCGGTATCGCCCAAATGCACGACGGTGCAGTCGCAGGCCAGCCACAAGGAGGACGACCTCGATTCGAACGCCGTCACGCTGGTCGAGGAAGCGCTCAATCTCTACAGCTACGTCGGCAACGCGATCCGCACGTCGACGCGCGCCGGCGGGCACGTGCATCAGAACTACCTCCTCGCCGGCGCCTGGGTGCTCGTCTCGGGCCTGCAGAGCCACGTCGCCGCCTGCACGACGGGCGGCGAGAAGCCGGCGCATCTGCGCGACGACAAGGGACGCAGTCCGAGCAAGTCGCGCGAAGCCGCCGGATCGGCGCGCTCGGGCCTCGTGAAGTTTCAGCACTCGTTCGGCGTGCTGTCCGTCGCGCTCGCCGCCCGCGCGCTGCTGCTGCTCGCCGAGCTGTTCGACGACCTCGGCCTGGAGGTGTGCGGCGGCAACGGCGCGATCGCGCAGATCGATCCGGCGCCGATCTCGATCGCCGGCCAGTACGCGGCGTCGCAGCGCGTCGCGAAGATACTCGCTGCGGCGCCGCTCAACCAGCTGCTCTTCTATCTCGCCCTCGTCAGCTACAGGAAGGCCTGCACGCTGAAGCGGCACACGCCGGAGGGCGACACGTACAGCCTGAGCGATTCCACCACGTACTACTACGAAGACATGATACTCTGCTCGGACGTGAGCTCCACGGACGAGGACGACGACAGCGAGCCGCTGCTCGGTCTGTGGTTCGAGGAGACGCTCGCGCCGCCCGAGCCGAGCGACGCCAAGACGTCGCCCACCGACAATCCGGACGTCAAGGCCGTGCAGGCCGACAGGGTCAACTCGATCGTGCCCGAGAAGGGCGAGGCGCACGGCTTCATCACGCTCGCGACGAGCATCTTCGCGTTCATGAACAAGCACTTTCTCCTCTCGAAGAGCGCCCACGTGTCGAGATACATTAAGACTGGTATAACCGATCAGCAGATTGTGATTCTGGCCGTCATCATTAGGGACCTGGATCGGGAGACTGCCAGGACTGAAGTTGGTAGGTTTGCGGTCGAGTTTCGCGTGTCTGGTTCAAGTGAATTTATTGTTCGTTTTGGGTGTGTGTCTAGCCTTGGGACAACTATACAACGAGTTTTCCGGCGCGTTGACTCGCTACACGCACAACCTCGTCACTCACCCCAGCCTCCAACCGCTGCAAGCCAGCCTGCTGAACAACCTGGGCGTGTCGCCGTGGAACGCCGACGTGCCGCACGGCTGGCCGCTGCAGGTCTACTCCAGAACGCTGTCCGTCCTCGCGCAAGTGCTGCTGATGCGGCCGCAGACGGAGAAGGAAGCGTCGGTCATCAGCATCTGGCACCGGTTGGTCAACACGCTGATCGAGAACGTCATCAACGCGCCCGCCGTAGTGGAAGGCGACAACGAGGACCTCAACGTCGAGCACGCCCAGGTGCTGGTGTACCTCTTCCATGCGCTGAACCTGATGCAGAAGAAGTCCGTCGTGTTGCTGCTCGCCGGCGGGCTGTTGCGATGCGCCGAGGTCGTGCGCGGCCCGCTGAGGGATTCGCAACTTCTGCACCTGTCGCGTCTGCTGCTGCTCTTCGACTACATCATGAAGCATCTGTACGACGCGCCGCAGCAGCTGCTCGAGCAGATCATGTTCAATCTCTTCCACTCGACCAACCTGAACACCGACAAGGAGAGCAAGGAGAACAACATGTCGCGGATGTACACGCCCTGGCAGTGGGCCGACGCCTGCCCGAAGATCAGCCGCGAGGAGTTCGCGATGAAGCCGACGTTCTACGTGCTGTCCAACTTCGAGATTAACAATCAGGACGCGCCCAAACTGGACGGCCTGGCGTGCAACTTCATCCTCGGCACGCCGGACAAGCTGCGCTATCCGCTGCTCCTGGACGCCCTGATCGAGATACTCACCGTCACCAACATCACGTCCGGCGGGAACGCGGCGAAGATGACGCGCCTGGGATTGTTCGCCACGCAGTATTGCTTTTCGATCTGCTGGAAACTGCTGCAGCTGTTGCCGCCCTCGACGCCGTACCTGGAGCGCCTGCTGACCGGCGAGGTGCTGCCGGCCGGGCCGCTGCTGTTGCACGCGTTGATCTGGGGCCCTCGGTGCGGGCACAAGAACTTCACGCGATGGCTGAAGGACTGCCTCGTCAAGCAGGGCCTGTACACGCAGAACACGGAGCGGCTGGTGAAGTCCGTTTCGGACGCGGTGAACACGCTGAAGTACGACGTCGCGACCGCCAAGAGCTGCGTGATCGCCCTCACGCCGGACGTCAAGAAGGGCGCGATGCCGAAGGAGTCGCTGCCGCCGCTGTGGCACCTGTATCTGCTGCACGCGGTCGTCGCGAAGGTGCAGGTGTCGCTGCTGGACGAGGCGGAGACGAACACGGCGGACGCCAGCGGCGCCACCGTTTCGGGCGCCGCCTACGTGCAGGAGTTGCTGCCGCACGTGCTGCGGCTGGCTCAGGCCATCCTGCACTGCACGCGCTGGTCGCTGCTGCACAGCATGGTCGAGCAGAGCGAACCCGCCGGCAAGTGCGCCGTGCAGGACTTCGAGGCACTGCAAGAGGTCCTGGCCATCGCCACCGGCAAGTCCAAGCTCACCACCGGCCTGGTGCCGGATCAAGCCGCGCTCCTGCCGACGGCCGTCAACAACGTCATTCAGCAGTGGCAGACGGCGAGTTTGGAGGAGTGCACGTGGACGCCGCACTTGGGCGACATCATCGTCTCGGAGTCGTTCATCCTGAAGATCATCGACACGCACGTGCAGACGTTGTCGTCGTCCAGCTACAGCTTTTCCATCAATCTGTCGCTCAAGTGTCTGCTGCAACGCCTCATGAAGTTCGTGTGCAATCACGCGCCGCAGATCGAGAACACCGACACCAAGAACAAGGTCATCGAGCTGCTCGTGTCGACCACTCTGGACGTGCGCACCGAGTTCCTCCAGGAGTCCGTGTCGAAGGTGCTCGAGAAGATGATCGGTGACGTCGAGACCGACGAACATCAGAAGCGCGTTTACCTCCAGGTCCTCGACAACACATACAAGTTGATAACGAACTACACGAACCACGTCGACGGCAACGTCAACGAGAAGATCCTGCACAACTTTCTCAAGTTCTACGAAAGATTGATCGAGAAGTCCGCCGGGCGGCAGGCGTTGGAAGCGTTCTTCACCGGCGAGAGGGACTTGGTGAAGGTGCTGATGTCCGTCTCCAACCAGCAGATGACCCAACAGTACAGCACCAAAGTCCTGCACTTCTTCAACAAGCTGTTCAACTGCGCGGAGAAGAGCCCCACGGATCCCAGCTTGAATTACCTGTGCAGCAGCATGAGCAAGTTGGCGAACGTCGACGGCGCCAAGCTGCAGACCTGGCTGCGGCACGTCATTATCGGCCCGAAGGCGGTGCCGACCAGCAGTCCGGGCTCCGCGCAGGAAGCCGTCGCAACCGGCGAGATTGTCGACGTGGTCGTTGCGGAACAATGGCCAACCGGCGGCGACACCGCGTCGCCCAACGAAGAAGTGAAGAACTTGGTGCAGGAGAACAGCCAGCTGTTGCAGGCGTTGACCAACTTCATCGTGAAGCCGAACAGCAACGTCTCGGAGGACGTCGCCGTCACCATCCTCAAGGCGCTGCTGCCGCTCGGCACTCACATTCTCTCCTCGCCGCTGGAAGGCAGCGGCTTCACCGACCTTATGGTCGTCATGACGATGCTGGCCGACGCCGGCTCGGGCGGCGGTCACATCTACCTCTTCACGCTGATCTCCGAACTGTGGCTGGAGCACTCGAAGCGGTTCCTCGTCCAGAAGGAGGTCGTCGAGAAGCTGAGCAACGATCCGGAGGCGGACAAGAACTGCGTGTATCTGGACGCAGCCTGCTGCATGCTCGATTACATGAGCGACGTGATCAACGGCGTCCTCAATCAGCAGAAGATTCCGCTGCAGCGTCCGCTGAGTCCCGCCTGGGAGAACGAAACGCCGCTGGACCAAGACCCGGAGCTGCTCGAGGAGGTCAACGACGAGGAGGACAGCGGCGAGGAGTCCGACGAGGATTCGCTGTGCAACAAGCTCTGCACGTTCACGATCACCCAGAAGGAGTTCATGAACCAGCACTGGTACCACTGCCACACGTGCAAGATGCTCGACGGCGTCGGCGTGTGTTCGATTTGCGCGCGCGTGTGCCACAAGGGCCACGACGTCACCTACGCCAAGTACGGGAACTTCTTCTGCGATTGCGGCGCGAAGGAGGACGGCTCGTGCCAGGCGCTGGTGAAGCGAAGTCCGCAGTCGTTGGAGACGAATCCGTCCACGTCGGCGACCAGCACCAGTCTCGGTTACATCACCAGCGAGGATAATCTGGCCAGTTCGCTGCGCAAGAAGGAGGCGCTGCTCGCCAAAGAGCGGCCCGACGTGTACGTCAAGCGCGAACGGAAGAAGACCACCATCGTGAAACGGCTCGACGGCTCGTTGGACTTGATCATCAAATATTTGGCGAAAACCGCCGTGCCCGGCATTCTCCTGGAGATGGTGCAGGCCATCCTGCCGGCCGTCGAGATGTCGTGCACGAGAAACTCGTCGGTGGGCTGCTACTCCAGAGCGATGAAAGCCCTGCAGCAGTTGCACTCGCCCGACAAGAAGTTCCACACGACCGACCAGCTGATGGTGCCGACGCTCGGCTCGCAGGAGGGCGCGTTCGAGAACGTGCGCATGAGCTATGCGGGCGAGCAGGGCCAGACCATTCGGCAGTTGCTGTCCGCGCACATGATTCGACGCGTGACCATGTGCTGCATGTCGTCGCCGCAGGGCAAGCGCCAGCAGTTGGCCGTCGCGCACGAGAAGGGCAAGATCTCCGTCCTGCAGCTGGCCGCCTTGCTGAAGCAGGCCGACTCGTCCACGCGCAAGCTCACGCTCACGCGGCTCGCGTCCGCGCCCAT